>CAUJNA010003439.1:1116551-1194051 GCA_963377175.1 Effrenium voratum
GGGGGCCCTGAAAGGAAACCACCAGTTGGATGGTTTATAGACGGGTCGTCATTCCCTGTCTCATGTCCATCTCTCGCACCGATCGCAAGTTGCAATGGCTGCAAATGCAACCACACGGGATGGTGTATAAGGGTCATTCCCTCATTCCCTGCTGAGCACCAGCAAGCTAAAAAAGGCAGCAAACCAAAAAGAAAACATGTCACGGGCCCATCTTTTGTGTGGCGTTCTCGAGGCCGGCCAGCTACCTCCAGATCTCAATGCTTGCAGACAAGAGCTGCCCGGAACCTCGGAGTCGTATGCTGCGGACACGAGCCAAATAGCCCATGTTTGTTTCATGTAACCAAATGGAAGCCCACATGGGATGGGTACCCTTTGGAGAGCCTCCAATCACTCGGACCTTGTTGTTCTTTCCGGACCCCCTATGTAGGACCCAGGTCAAAATTTGAGCACCAGTTGGTAGGTGGTTTCTCCCGCTATTCATGCATCCCAGCTTGTACGCATTGGTTTTCGTCGAATCCACAATGTGCATTGTTGGCCAGCAATGCAAAAACGAGGATGATGTTTCAGGAAGATATAATGATAGGATATGCGTGTCTCGCATTCCACAATTTAATGTCGGCAATTCCCCGGTGCTTCCAGTTTCCACTATAGTGCTGTGGGCAACCAGGAGAACCAGCCGTTTCAAAACAAAGGAAAGCCCCTAGCTAATACAATGCTGACTGCCCGCTTCAAGGTCATATAGAAGCAAGTTCAAACTTGATTGGATTCAATCTTGTTGGTTGACATGGGCTTGGTGGGGAAATAGTGTGTTTGCAATTTCCGTAGAGCGCCTGTGACAACCGGGGAGGCTAGGCTAAAATGAGTTGATGTGTGGTTCAAACAAGTTTGTCCGAGCAGCAGGCTGATGTGCCCCCGTGGATGTGACACAACAGAGATCAGGTAAGGATGCGAATGGACTCGTTACGCAAAGGGTTTCCCATTGTTCACAACCGATCCAGTTTGGAGTTGCGAACAAGACAAAACTAGAGCCATGTATCAACGTGTTTGGGGTAGTAGCCCCGCAAAATAGCATATGTATATATATATATACGTATAGTACATAAGGGGCTAGATACTTACAAATACTAATTCCCAAACGATCGCGCAGAACTTATTTTAGTCCCCGCATTCTATTTCAATGATAATCAGGCCCTTCCAGCACCTTAGGTGGCGTTCCCTGGCAATGTGGCCATGGGTCAAAATCCAAATCGTGCCCCCAGTGAACATCCGATTCAATCCAACCACTAAAATAGGAAGCCTAAAATGGGTGGTGAATTCACCAATCCCAAAGAAACTGGGATCAACCAAAACGGTTTTGGGTACACCGACCAACCAAAATGGTACCATTGGTTTGTACCCCAAGCTGGGATCCCAAAATGGTTTTGGGTGGTACATCTACCACCCCCAAAATGGGATCCCAAAACGGTCGCACGAACAACTGCCGTGCCAGGTACAGCTGCCTGGCCAGGTTCCGCAGCGGCCCGGCCTCCGTGCGTTTGGGGGCCCAAGGGTGCGTTTGACCGCCACGGTTTTGCGTTTTTTCTGTCTTTCTTTTTTCTTTCGGAGCGCTGTTTTTGTGTTTCTATTTTGGGGTTGTTTTTTGCGACCCATTTTTTTCGAGCGCCGGTGGTTTTTGTGCGCCCCATTGAACCTATTGAAGTGGTTCTTTGTGCGACCCAGCGCCGGTTTCTTGAAGGGGGCAGTCCTACGGACTCGCGTCCCGCGTCGCGTGGTATGTCCCGCGAGGCCGGCAGCTGGTGATCGCGGTGGTGGACTGCCAGCTCTGGCGCCCCGCGGTGGAGGACCCTCAGTGGCTCACGGAGACCTTGCAGCAGCTCCTGGGCCGAGTTCGGGGGAATTGTTTTTCCGGGGCCGCGTGGTTTGGAGGGCTTGCGCCGTGCACCTTCCATAGACTTCCAGGTCGGTTTCTCCAAAGTCTGGAACCTTAGCAGCATCATATGTTGACTATACGGCGTTTTTCTCAAATACTATTGGATCCTCGAGATGGGTTAGTTCCTTCAGACGGCATGATTCCCCCCCCCTTTGGTTCCCTTTTGAAAACCACCAAAGAGAAAGATCCGCCAGTTCGAGAGCTCCCCATATGTTTTAGTTTGCCCTTTGAAGAAAAACAAAAGGGGATGGATTTTGTTCAAATTTTCCTGACTCCGAAGTGTGTCTTTTGAGGATTAGTTTGAAGGGAAACAAAAGGAGCGCTCACATGCCCCTAGACGTTCCAGAAGTAGCTGCTTCTGTTGGGAATGCCACCTATTTTGTAAGGGGAGACAGTCCAAGTCTCGATTAGATTCTGTTTCTCAGCATCTCCACGTAGCCTGCCTGTTGAATGAGCAAAGCCTTTTGATGGCAGTCAGGGGCGTTTCCTGGTCATTAAACTCAGCAGAGAGGGTGTCCAAAACCTCCAATGGCTATCCGGGCAAAAAGGCGATATGGGTGTGTCTTGAAATAGGGGAACAACCCCGCCCCCCCCCAAAAAAAAACAAGAATAGAATAAAATAGAATCAACACAATAGATAGCTTGGTGTCCCTGTAAACCGTCCCCAAAAAGGTTACCCTCAAAAAGTGACACATCCATACCCTTGTATGGGGAAGCCAACGTCTCCTTTTTGAGAGTTGTTTGGTTTCTCTTTTTTTCAGCCCCCAAGGTAGGAGGTTGGCCTCAACCACGAAAGGGCCAGATCCATTATCCAACTTGGCAAGCAACTGGCCTTCAAGTGAGGCTCTCCGGAGGGGAGGCCATGCAGGGGCCTCAGGCCTGATGGCTGGTTTTCGGCTGGCGGCGTGCCGCGGCTGGCGCTTGATGGCAAATGTTTGAGAGCTTTTAAAGGTACGCGGGATGAGAAACATTCTTTTCAGCCGTTGCATGTATAACTTGCTGGTGCGATAGGTATTGCTGGTGCGATAGGTAGGGAATGACAGAGACCGGGTGTTGGGCATGAACCGGAAAGGGATTCCCTTAAAAGAAGCCACACGGCATGGTTTTTCTTGGTCATTCCATGTCTCATTTCCGGCTGAGCAGCAAGAGAATGGCAGGTTGCTTCGTCAAGTTGCTAGGAACGAGTTGGGACTCGGTAGATCCAGTGGTGCACAACGGGCGAGTCGACTCCAGAGCCCACCTTTAGAACCGAAAGGACAGTTTCAGGCAAGGGTCCACCTTAAGGATCACATGTTATCGCCATGTTCGTGGTTGCAAGTGAGTGGTTGGCAACAGTTCGAATGGGGTCCATTGAAGTGGGTCAGACCCAAGGCACTTGTCATGGTGTCATTATGCCATGATGTGCTCGTGTGTTGCAAAACAGGGGCTGAGGAGCCAATAGTTGGAGTTGCGGGGTTGCAAGCATGAGAGTCAGTAGTTTGTGGAGCTACCTTCTGGCTAGTCACAAGGATATAGATAGGTTGTTCCTTACTAAACCAAAAAGCAAAACAAAGGCCAGACTGCCGCATGGCAGAAAAGTGCACCGCGATGTGCGCATGTCACTCGCGGCAAAACTGGGTGCTCCGAGCCCTCAAACGACAGCCAAAAGGGGGGGGGGGGTTGGTCTAGCGCTTTTCCTTCAGAAGAAAAGGAGCCCCTTTCCAACAACAAACCAAAGAAAGGGAAACTCCCTTTCCTGCAGAAGAAAGGGACCCCCTTTCCAAACAACTAAAATCTTTGGTGCGAACAACGCCGAGGCTTTGCTTGCTGGAGCTGCTTGCAGCCATTCCGGAGGAGGCCGCCAACCGCAAGGCGGGTTTCACCCGGGGGAAGGTTTGCTCAGGCATTGCTTCGTCTGTCGAACTCCCTGGGGTCTTCGGACTTCAGTCACTCTTTTGGTTTGGACCATTTTGAGCGGTAAACAGAAAGGTCGGACCTTGTCTGGCCAATCAGGAAGTGAGCTTTTGAACAATGATCAATTATTTGTTTGTGGTCATTTGATACCTCCCCAAGTGGAACAGGGGCAGGGGGGAATGTTCGAGGCATGGATTTTAACTGTTGGTTCCATATTCTTATGTGCTGGTTCAGAGCCGCAGCAGGAGCCATTGAAGCCTGCTAACTCATCAAGCACCATGGGTCATGAAATTGACATGGCTGGCCTTGCTGCTCTGAATCACGATTCCCGTTCCTTCGGGCAGGGGGGATTCTGGCTCTTTCAATTGTTTTCTTCAGGAGCCTGGTGGTCTGTGGATTTGAACCCTTGGTTCCTCATGGTAATTGGGAAACCCTGGTTCCGCATGCGATGCGCCCCATCCTCAAAAATCCTGAGACCCGAATCACAAATTGGCTTGCGGATGTGATCTGCGGCACGGCCACCGCTCTGGGCTTGGAATGCATTTTGGGTTTGGAATGCCTTTTGGTTTCGGTGTTCTTTCGATGTCCTTTTTGAAGCCAACAAAGGACACCGTTGCTTTTGGAGACACGACTTCGAGCTGTCTACCTGGCTCGACATGAAAGCATCGCCTGGCAAAGTGTCATTAAATTTGGATATCGACCATGGCAATGAGTTCCAAGCCCAAAGGCAAGCGGGTGATTATCAGCGTTCTCACCCAGTTGAACCCGAAGCGGCGCCCGAGAATGCGTGAGCTGAGCGGAAGAAGGGCTGGCTGGAAAGTGGGCCCGTTAACGAGCCGGGTTTCTGTAGAGAACCAGTGTCTTTTGGGGTCCCTTGCCAACTTTGCAGGAGTGTACCCGAAGTTTCCCTACTGCCTGGTTGTTGTTGGGAAACATGTTACATTTTTGCTGATTGTGGTTTAGTGGTTGAAATCCAACCACTTAACTACTAGCATTTGAGCTTTTCTTCCCCTTTCGTCAACCAAGACAGGTTCGCGTAACTTTACAAAGTGTCAAGTCTTTCCTGGCAGAGACCCCCCGGCGGCTGGTTCGGTTCGGCCAAGTGGTTCGGCCATCGGTCAGGTTGTGTTTCCGCCAATGGGCTGAACCAGCTCCACTTCAGGAGGCTCCCTTTGGTCAGGTGGAGGAACATCGATTCCGGAAGGTTTGCAGTCTCCGTTTCCCTTTTTGGAGCCTCCACTTCGCAGTTTCAAGGGAGACCACTGGTAAATTGATCAGCTTCAGGGGACGTCCAGTGACCCTTGATCTCCCTTTTGCTCCAGAATATGTTTGATTTTCCCCTCTTGGTTTTGAAAACTATCTATCGCAACTGGACATATGTTCTCTCATGTTTTAGGGGACGAACCAGCAAATGAAGGTTCTGCGGTGTGGGCGAAACACCATCTCCGTTGTCTCCGCCGAGAGGTTATGGTGGGCGCCGAAAGACGGTCCTCATTCGCCGCGAGCATGCGCGGCACTCGGAGTCATGGGGATCAACTTTTGGAGGACTGATCACAACCGATGGTATCTTTTTGAGGAGGGACCCCCTTCCCTCCCCCCAACAAAATACAGAAAAGTGGACAAATGTGGAAAACATGAACTGCGAGGGAAACAAGAACAAAGGTAGAGGGACACAACAGGATGGAACCACTTTGAGCTGAATTTCATTTTTTGAGGGACACCAAACTGGTGATCCACAACCGAGTCGAGGCGAGACTCCATGGTTAGATCTTCTTTAAGTGCACGATATTTTCCAGAGATGGGACGGATCAAGCAAGCTTCTTGGTTTCATTTTCTCGCTCCCTGAGTTCATGGACTTGAAACTGTTTGTGAAGATTTTTGGTGGCAAACCAAAAAGTTTGGAGCTCATTGTGGCCAGTCCACTCAGGAAGTAAGTTGTTGTTGTCCTGCAAAGACTCCGTCCAGGGACATCCTAGATTCGGAAACCTCTATCGTCGTCAGATTGGCCAGCATTCCCTGCGCTTAGGGTGTTGATTCCCCATCATGTTTGACCATTAGTCTCTTTAAAGCAAATCACTCCTGGGTTATTTGTGGGTTACTGGCCAGATTTGGATCACATCCAGACCAAAGCACGTGAGTCGGTCCCTCTCACCACTTTAGTGGGCCAAGTTTGCACCTGTTTCTCATTCCAGTCGGACTTAAGCCACAATCGAAACGCGGGTAGATGAAGGTTAGTACGGGGCAATCCCAGCCAGAAATAGGTGCGGCCGCCTTTAAACTCCTTACATGGATTGGGTAGACGACTTGGTTGTGTGGGACGCCAGTGCACCCCGTCCCTTGGCAAACCTTGCAGGTGTCACCAGTTAGGAGAACAGCATTGGTGCCATGCTAAAAGCACCCTACTTTGGCTTTATCCTCCTGCCAAAAATTTGGGTAACAGATCGATCTTTACAAAAGTCGTCCAAAGCAGTGTCAACCATTGCCAGTCCTTTGCAACTCTTTACCCTTTTGCCCTTTTGATTCCTTCAAATTCCTCTGTTCACCAGACACAAATAAAGGCAAGACGACTGGTATTTTCCTGCAAATTCCTCCGTCCGCCAGGCAAACAAACAACAAGAACACGTGCTTTTGTTTTGCATGGCTCGGATCTGTGCACTTAGGCTGGTGCACACCAACATGGTCCTGGATGCCGCCTGCAAGGCCGCCCAGGCCCATGAGGCCGGAACCGGGGTTGGGGGAACTGGGTTGGCGGATCCTGAAGCGAGGGGTTTGCGCCACCCCCCAAATTGAATGGGGTATATCTGGTCCCTCACAATTTGTAAATTTGAAAATGGGTGGCAACCCAAAAACATGGTTCGTGGATTCTCTCTATTTTTCATGGGTACTTTGAGGGTTCGGGTGTACCATTGAACCCCTGGGGGTGGTTTGGGGTAGTGCCACAGTCTTGGGCAACCCTTTCCGATGTTGGGCAGTTCAACGCGGAGTTTTCACCTGGAGGGTACTGGCGATCATCCTGCCGTTATTCCTTTTTCAAGACACCAACGATTTGAACTAATCAGTTTTTGTTTCTGCACATATCTTTTGGTTCCACTTGGCCCACTTTTCGGGTACCTGGACCCTCAACATTCCGACTTAAAAAGGTTCTTGCCCGAACATTTCTGGGGTGAACTCGCCTTTTTGTTTTTCTGGGAACCTCCCCTTAAACATAGGTGACTGCCCCAAAAGTTTCTCGGGTGAACCCGACCCTCAACACTCCAACCTAAACATAGGTTGCCCGAAACAAGTTGGTGTGATGTCCCTTTTGCCTGGGTAGTTTGAGGGTCCAGGTACCTGAGGGAAACTCCCCGCAGGCGACCGCCATCCTGGCGTTGCGCGCCTGCGCGAGATGGCCGGAGCCCACAGCTTTGCCGGGCTTCGGATCCCGTGGGTCAACCGAATGGTCCCCATGCACATGTTGAATCTGGACACTTGCTGCATGGCACTGGGAAGACTGGCGGGGCGTTCCATTCTAGTTACTGGAGGAAATCAGCCGGCTTGATTGCTTCCCAAATGTCTCGAAAAGGCTGTTCCGTGTGAACCTAGGGAGCAATTCGGGGTCAATACCACGATCCTGATGGATGTTGGGCCTTGCCCTTAGTTTTTGCGGACCCAAACGCCTCTTGGGGTGTCATAAAGGAGGGCGGTCTTGTCCATGCGAAACCCCTGGTTTTAAAGTTCAATGGTGTTTCTCACATGAAGACACTTGGGGTCAACGCTTGAGAGGTTCCCATTGGTTCCTTTGGTTTAAAAGGAGTCCCAGGCGCAGACGGGTTTTCAGAGACGGCTTGGTTTGGGGTCAAAGTGATCAGGATCCTGATGGATGTTGGCCTTGAAGGCTGTCCATACGGAACCTTGGAGTTTGGAGGCCAGCATTCCACTGGCCCCATGTGTTGGTTCCAGGGGAACACCCCAGGCTTCACCTGCAGCACGCCAGCCCCAGCTTCCGGGCCCGGGCCTGAGCGAAGTCGTGGAAGTCTTAGGCAGCCTGGCGGACGGTGGCGCATCGTTCCGGACGTCGGTGTGTGACACCAAATCCCCCAGTAGTGCCCTGTCTCACCCTTTTTTGGTTGGGAGGGTTCCCCTACTGAAATAGACTACAGAAGAAAGGGTACCCTTGTTCTAACCTCTCTACTGGAGGACCTAGTATTAGTATGATATAATGATGTGTATCCTTGTTTCCCTTCTTATGTTCATCAATGTTATTGTCGTTCTTTTTGAGTCAGACAACTGACCAATACGGTCTGTTTTGGCGGGTATCTTCCCTGACGCGACCTCAAATCCTAAAATCGTGCATCTACTTGACAACCTCAAATTCCGGTTGCCCTTTGGCAGCCCAAAAGCACGCACCCCAAGAAGCTGGTTGTCTCCTTTTGGCTTTACCACCAAAATGATTCCGATCCCCAAGAATCATGTTAGACCCCGCTTGAATTTGTTTGGTGCCCAGCTTGTCTTTCTGGCCAGTTGGTTGGATCTTTGGACTTTCACTTTTTGGTTGACACACCACAAAAGGTGATATAGCATTTTTGCAGAGGGGTCGTTCCAACCGCCACCAAGCTGTGTGACTAAAATCTGAGGTCTGGTCTGCTTTAATTTTGACCCATACCCATGTCTAGGTCCCCCAGTAGTGCCCTTTCTCACTCTTTTTTGGTTGGGGGATTCGGTTCCCCTACTAAAATAGACAAAACCGGAAAAAATCGGGCACCAACTTATTCTATCCTCTCCACTGGAGGACCCAGTATTAGTATGATATATCCTTGTTTCCCTTCTTGTGTTCATCAATGCTATTGTTTTGTTTTTTTTCCCCCGAGTCAGACAACTTGTTCTAATCTCTCCACTGGACCTGGATGTGGCACCATGTCTTGGGGTCCCAATGGACTCGATCCGCAGGCGCAGAAGAAGGCCGCGGCCAGCGGGGGGAAGTACTGCGCGGAGCTGATCCGCCAAGGCGCCGCCTGCGCCGGCGCCGACTCGCCGACGCGGGGGGAGAATCGTCGAGTCGAGCCACAGCAAGCAAAAACCAAGGCCAGAAACCAGGAAGGTCTGCAGGTTGGCAGTGTGTGTTCTTATTTTGTGTTTGTTTTGTTCTTTAATATTTTTTTCCTTGTGGTTCCCGAGCATCTTTCCCTGCTTTTGACGAAGCTGAGGATGGTAGGAATGCTAATGCTTATGGTTGAGCAATGGCTTAGAATGGTTCAATGTGTTTGTCTTTGCGCATGTCTGCTGTGTGTTGAGGCTTACCCTTGGCCTCTTTCTTTGGGAAGCCAAAAGGTTGTTTGTTTGTTTGTTTGTTTTTTGGGGGGGGCTGGGTTCTTCAAAATCGACCCTTCGTCCCTCACTGTCAATCTATTTATTATTCGTTTAGAGAACGAAAAGGCGGGGGACAACCCGAGACAACACATTTGTCCATCTCCTTTTGAAGAACTATAACAAAATTGTCCGGGGCTATGCCAGATGGTCGTGGTTTCCCTTGCCCCGGGATTGTGGATCCAGTCCCCATTTTGCGCCAGACAAGTTTGCTCTGCCTTGGTTGTCAGGAACCCCAGAACCACCCAATTTTGCTTGATCCGAAGCAAGTCCAAATCAGAAGGTTGGTTGCTTCTCGGTACACATGAGGCCAACCAACCTGTTGGTGTTCGGGAATCATACACCATTTGCCTACGAGGGAAATACTTCGTAGGGTCCTTGTTTAGGGTGTGTCTTAAGGCTGGCTATCCCTTTCACGATCACCTCACCTGCAAGAGTGGTCCGTTTCACGTTGCACACCCGAATGGCAATATGAGTCAAAATCGAAACCCGGGTAGATGAAGGTTGGTAGGGGAGAATCCCAACCATAAATGGGTGCAGCCGCTTTGTAAACTTCTTACATCGGGTTTGGGTAGGCCATTTAAATACCCGTTCAGTTTTGATCATGGCTCGTATGGTCAACCAACTGTCGGAAGGTCCATGTAAGGACCAGCCCCTTGGCTTTCAAACAAAACGCTCGCTTAGCGCCTCAGACCTCAGCACGCTGCCAACTCATTCAAGCCGTGTTGGTTCTGCTCGGAGCCGTTGGGGTTGGGCTGGAATAAACTGCGACTTCCGGCACCCCAACACTTCTCATAGCTTCCCCAGAATTAGCTCCCCTTGTGTTGTTGTTTCTTTTTTCTTTCTTTCTTTTTTGCGTTTTTGTGCTCCCTTTGTTTTCCACTACTGTACCCAGGCAAAAAAATACGAATAAGATGAAATGCTGGGGTCCTAATTCCAGCCTAGGGATGACGTGGGTGTCCCCAATTGATACAAGGTCCCCCAGCTAGGTGCCCGAAGTCTCACCCCTTCTTTGGATTGGGAGGGTTGCCCGCTAAAATAGACTACAGAAGAAAGCTCTCGGCCGCGTTTCACTGGATGGCTTGTGCCCAGCGTGGATCGCCACGTGGCAGTGATGCCAAGCCATGCGCCAAGCCGAGCCCAAAGTCTACACATCCAGCCCGAAGGCCACGTGACCCCGACTCAATCAGTTGGATCAAGTTTTTGCCTCCCCCGACTTGTGTGGTCTGTTTCAGCAACTCCAGTGCCCACCCTTTTCCAGAAGTGCAAGGCTTGGAGGTCCTTTTGACTTGCAAGGAGTAAACCTCTGGAGGCAGGTCCCTCTACGTTTTCTATTCGGGTGAACCCAGCTAACCCCTAACTGTGTTTTAAAACTTGATGAATTTGGAATTGGATTTGAACCCCTTGTTCCTTTCAGATTTTCAGATCAGAGGGTTTAGTTGGGAAACCGTCAACAAGCAAACCACTGGGCTCCAAACCACCAATTCGAAGGAAGCTGAACAAACCAACAAAACAAATTGTTTCGCCGGGTCCGAATTCCCCGACTTCCGTTCCAAACCCTTTTCGGCCCAAGGCATGTTGGTCCAAGATCCCGAGCTTGATTTCTAGGTTGGATCATGTTGGATCGTTAGACTCAGACTTAACTTTTTGGTCATCAAGTTGGTTTTCCACCAGTGAGTTGGTCTTAGTTGCTCACTGTTCCTTTTTTAACTCACCTCTTGGTCCTAGCTGTTTTTGGTGAACTCACTGGTCTTGACCCCACAAATTCTGACAAAAACTTGAGCCACTTGGGACGAGGCACGCCGAGTGGCGAGGCCAGCCGAAGGAGAAAAAAGCCGCCGCCGATCGGTTTGTGCAGGCGGCCTGCACGAGAATCCGCTGGTCCGGCGAGCGGCCCAGGCCCTGTCGTCCAAAGCGAATCGAGCCTTTCAACCTTTTGGGTTTCACTTGTGCATCTTTGATCGAGGTTCCGAATGCTCAACTTTGTTGCATTATGCTTGGATGTTAGGACTGAACAACTTTTTGCCAACTAATGGGTTTTTCATTATAACCACTAAAAGTTAAACTTTCAGCAGGGGAGCAGAAAACAACCGAGTTAATTTACTGTTCATTTCCGGATCCCTTAGTCAGGAGAGAACGATGTACCATCGGAATATTTGCACGATACCTAAAATCATGATAGACGATCGACAAGATTTCACTGAAAAGGCGTTGGGGTGAAGAACCAAGCAAAAGGGTCCAAACAAGTACTCTCCAAATTAACATGGAACCCCCCAAAGAAGGCTCCTGTGCCCAACAGGAGTTTCCTCTACACAGATTGGGTTTTCTGGGTTTCCATGTCAATCGGGGCACGATTCTTTCCAGCCCCAACTTGCCCGCTTTGTTTCCATGTCCAAATTGTGTGGTACTGTCCAAAAAAATTGCGGGGGGGGGCTGGAACTAAGTACCCATGGACCCCCCAAAAAACATGGTCCCCCCCCCCAAAAGAAAAAGAAGAAGAAACGAATCACCAGCATCGACCCCTGATAGCGAAATACTGCAAAGCACCAGCACCCCATACTGGGTACCCCCTACCCTTGCCGTCACTCGCAAAACGCGCACGTCACCAGCATCCGACAACACCCCGAACAGCACCCCAAACAGCACCCCCCGAGCACCCAGCCGTCAATCCCGCAAAAATATGCCCGCAGCGTCACCAGCACAAACAGCACCTGCGCCAGCAACCCACTGTGCATGCCCCCTAGCACCCTGCCATCAATCTCGCAATTCACTTTCCTCTCTTTTTCAGAAGATAAAACCCCTATAGCTTTCAGCCATTTGGCGAAAACTCATGGTTTTCCTTTTGGCTCCCCTTTAACACCCCAACCAACTGGGGGTGTCTTCCCTTCACGAAAGTCGACCTGGACGAGCCGCCCAGCCTGTTTTCCACGTGCGTTTTGGGGTGGCAGGTGGTGGCGGCCACAGGCAGCCCCCAGACCGCATCGCTGGAGCTCTGTGCCGGCCTCAGCTCAAGCCGAGCCTGCGGCCGGAAAGAGAGCGGCCTCGAGGCCACGGGCTTCGCGAGTGAGATACTTGCGGATGGCGTTGGTTACAGGGAAAAGCAAAGCCATTCCCATGTTCTACAGGGTTTTTGGTTGGCGCCTATTCGCAATCCCCGATTACACATTGTTTGGTTTACAGGGTTGGCGCCCAGGTTTTTTGGGTCAGGTTTAGTTTCCCGCGCGGTGTTGCTGGAGTTTCCTGATTGAATCCTTGAGGAGGTAGACCGGGGTCTGGGTTGGGAAAACAACCGAAAACACATCACCACTCATGGTTGGCGCCCCCATCCCTTTTGAGGTGAACAAATTCCATATGCGCTGCGCGCTTTTTTGGCGTTCAGCGGTGTTACTGATGGGTCTTGAAAGAAAGGCCTCTGGATGCTTGAAATCAAGCGGCTCGGTCGCTGGCCGAAATCAAACAGCGAGCGGCCGCGTCAACCCGTGAGTACTGTTTTTGAGCAGGACGCAGTTCAATGAGAATTCAGCTTTTTCGCTAGATGGAATTTGCTCGTGCTGCAATGTAAGCCGGCGATCGGTCTTTGATCAAATCTAGTCATGACAATCATTCGATGGCTACTTCGATGTTCGGCCAGGTTAGCAAGTGGTTACCCGTACCCGCCTGGGTTATAGCCCTCCAATAACAAGGTTAGCCCGAGCACCCAAGTAGTAAATTAGCACACAATAAGTTCGAATAGCAAATGAGTTATCAGAGCCCAAACGTCCCTACTTTCAATTCCACACCAAACAAGGGTGTCCTTTTTGCCCCATGGCCATTGGGGGGGAGAGGTTGGCAAGCTGCAAGAAAGGCATGCCAAGATTGGAACAAAACATGTGCAGCTATTGGGGTTTTCGATATGCCACTGTGTCACGTCTCTTTCAGGGGATCGTTGTGTTGTTGGGCCAAGCCCTGAATCCAACAGGTTCCAGAAAAGTCTCGGACATGTCTCGGCTTCATGTGGGGACTATCGCGAGCGGGAATTGTTTAGGTCCCTTTCGTGCAGTTTTGAACCCCGAATATATCGTGCGAAGGAGGGGTTCCTCCAAAAATGATCCGGAATCCTTAAACGGGACACCCTCAGGATTCCCTCGGAATTGGGATACGTACCCCATTGGGGTTACCCCATTGATTTGTGAATCAACTTGGTTCCCAAGAACGTGTATTCCAGTGCCTTGATGCACTTTTGGCGCTCAACAGGGGTCATTTGGTACATCCGCACAAGTTACTGGGATCCTTGGGGTGACCCTCAGAAAGGATGACAAAGAACCTGTTTGACCAACTCCCAGTTTGGCCAACACAGATAACCCACCAAGCAAAAGATTCCACCCCTCAACTCTGGAATTGGGGAACGGAATGATTTTTGGGAGAAGTGAAATTGGGGACTCCCCCCCCACTCTCCCGCCCCCACCCCCACGCCCCCCACCCTTTAAGGGGGGGGATATGCCAACGATCAAACCGGGTTCTTGGGAACAGGTTCTTGGGAACCAAGTTGATTCATAAATCCATGGGTAACCCCATCCCGATTCAGAGGGAATCCTTCGCCTTTTGCGCCTCCCATCTTTTTCTGGGGCCTCCGGAGTGGTCAAACTTTGGGCGAATGCTGACTGCACGTTGCATCAGAGGGTGTCCCGTTTAAGGATTCCGGATCATTCTTGGAGGAGCCCCTCCTTCGCAGGATTTATTCAGGCTAGGTCCCCCAGTAGTGCCCTTTTACCATTTTTTCGGGGGTTCCCTAAAATAGAAATAGACTACAGGAAACAAAATCGGGTACCCTCATTCAAACCTCTCTACCGGAGGACCTAGCAGGGTTCAAATTCTTTTTGGGGTCCCTTTGTTTTTCACTACCCAGGCAAAAAAGGGGAAAAATGCTGGGGTCCTAATTCCAGCCTAGTATTCAGGGTTCAAAATTGCACGAAGGGGACCTCCCGAGAGCTCCGGAGCCCAAGGCCGCGCCTGCGCGGACCTCCTCAGCGAGGCCATGGCCCTCACCAACGAGGCGAGACGTGACAGGAGTCTCAGGTCCGCCCTTGAAATTTGGCACCCAGAAAAGCGCGCCTGTCATACATGTATTATATACGTATATATGTGGTACCCCCCCCCCCCCAGAAAAGAAAGAGCGGAAGAAAAACTAGGTTTGTTCCTCTATAGTAGGAAAAGAAAAAGAAAAAAAACGTAGCAACATTTCACCAAAACCCAGGACAGATGCATCCGTTGCTACTTCTGGCAGGCGGATAGTATACATAGAAAAATATATATATATATATATACACACATGTATGTGCCCCTTGTCTCTTAAAGAGCCCCAGACGAGGCAGATACCCTACAGCTTGTATGGGGAGTTTATTTGGGGTGGATCAAAAGAGTCATTTCCCACCCTGGAGACTTGCATTCATGGGAACCCTTCCGTTTTTCCTGGCTGGTTTGAACAAAAGAGACGGATGTACCAACCAGTTCGAACAATGTATCTTGACAGTGCACTGTGTGCCTTGATGGATTGCAAGTTGCTGTTATTCCTCAGCAGCTGTGACGCCAGAGTAAAGTGTCCGAGAAGAAAACAATCATAACAAGCTGCAACTAACTGCGTTTGTTTGTACTGCGGCTATGACTGTTAGGGCTGGGGTGAAGCGTCTTGAAAACTGGCTGGGAAAACAAATGGGCGGCTTATCATTATGGCTCACCAGTTTTTTGACCTAAGTGGGCTACATTGGAAAAGAACTCGCAACTTGTCTATCTAGTTGCCTCTTCCCCCAGTTGGGTTTTTTGGGACAATAAAGACACCCATTTTGGTTCGTCAGGTGACCGGGCCCAGTGGCCAGCTGTTGCTGCAGATCATCGAAGCCGCCCGGACGCCTGACTGCCGGTGATCGGCGTGCGAAATCGGCGGAGTTGAAGTTTCTCTGGCTTTCCCAGTGCTTCTAGTGCTACCACTCTAATGTTGACCCCATACTGATCAAGAAAAGCTTATTTTTCTAGGGGAGTGTCCTTGTTTTTAGTGGGGCATCATCACTTTCGGAGGGGAACACACCCTACTCATAAATTGGGATTGATTAGTATGGGGTCAACATCAGTAGATACCCCGGGTTTCTTACTTCCAGGTTTTTGATCATTGCCCTTACCTACAATGGCAACTGGAAGCACTGAGCTTGGGAAGTGGAAAGATAAGCAAAAGCTGAAGATCTGACGGAAGCAAACAGTGGTGAGGCAAGCACGGCGGTGAGTCCAACTTTCTGTTTGAAATGATGGTTCAAAGGGGTAGCTCGAAGCCGTTGGATGGATGAACGACAAGGGCCTGAATGAAGTTTGTTCACCAGTTGCTCCCCTTGAAGTGTACTGGGCAGGCGACAAACCCTACGCCTTCAGAAAAAAGGCCGCAAACAACCCACAACATGTCCCACCCACCCCAGAAACTGTCATGGGCCCCTCACAATGCCGTGGTTCTTTGGCATTTGCAACTGAAAGCCATATGTAGCCGTCGCAAAATGCGATAGGCGCCTGTAACAGTAGGCCGCAACATATCCCCACCAGGCCCCTGGGGCCTTGAAAAAAAAGAGTCCTAAACCCCTAATGTCTTCAAGCAGCAAACCGCAACCTCCAACCTTCTTCAATATTCCTTACCTGTCTTCGGAAATATACTCGGAGACTAGCTCTTTGGGCATGATCCGCAAAGTTAGTACGTTGTTAGTGACCTGGGTAGTAACCCACTTGTACGTCCGTCTAAGCCCAAGTGGAGCCAACAACTTGTTGTTAGTGGGCTCATCCAGCTTTGCGAACCACCCCCTTACCTTCTTAATCAACCTGCAATGTGATTGTGACATCGCCGCGCCCTCCCGGCATCCCGACTGCCACATAAACCACCCTCTTGCCCACTGTGGCTACACCGCGCATGAACCCAGAGACGAGAAGATACGGAAGGGGCTTTCCTTTAAAGAGGGTTGCCTTACTATTCTAGGGGTACCTTCCCCATTCTTTCCAGGGATCCTTCTTTCTAGAAAACCTCCGGAACCCCAGGGAAAACAGCTGGTTAAGAACGATCGGAAAGAATGGGGAACCTCTGCATTGCAAGTACCTCTCTCTGTGATACCAATGGGGAATCAACCCCTAGAAGAATGGACTCAGCTCATGCGAACACTCGCCCGCTTTCCGTTTCTCAGCCATCGGCCGAGGTGGTCACAGGCAGTCGTCAAGTCTTCCAGCAGGCGGAGGCGCAGCGAAGGGTCGAGCGGGCTCGCAGCGGCAGTAGGAGTATGGCTGTGGGTCAAAACGATTGGGATCCCATTTGGGGTAGGTGCACCACACATTTTATAGCCTATTTAGTGGGGATTGAATCGGATGTTCACTGGGGGCACGATTTGGATTTTGACCCATGGCCATTTCTGGAGACCCGAATGAATAGAGCTTGATTGCGAGGTGGAGTGCTTCCCCAAAACGTTGACATCACCCCCTTATCAATCGCGGGATGTCTTAATTCTGGGTTCGATTACAGAAGCCGGCGAAGCTGGCATATGCAAAGATAGTGAAGCAGCCACAGGTTGGGAGGGGTCTCCTTGTCAATGCCGGGGGGGTTTCGTCAAGACAGCAACTCAAGGGATCTTGAATGGGTAATCTGGTGGACAGGGAAATGGGATGAAGAGCAGGGGCCCCGATATGAAGGTTTCAAGTCCAAAGCCCCAAGCCCAGAACATGTCCACTGAAGAAGAGATGTCTTTTTCCCAGCTTGGAAGTTTTGAATTATAAGATGTTTGTTTGCTTTCCCTAGCTAGGTTGAAAAGGGGAATTCCTCAGGGCTGGCATGGTTGTTCCCGCACTAAGTTTGTCATTTCTCACTTCCCAAGTTCCTGAATTTTGATCTGGTTTGGAACATGAGACGCATTTTAGTGGCGGACACCAAGTTCGGAGTTGGGCAATCCACGAAATGTGAGATGTTGAGTTTGAAAAAGCCGAGGTCGGAGCTTGGAGTTGGAATTTATATGTTGGCGGCATGTCGTAACTCGTGGAAATTTCACCCGAGTTTCGGGTTTTATCCTCTTTCTAAGAATCGTGAAGTGGACAGATGCCGGGCTTTTCAAGAGGAGTGTTGCATTGTTGAAAAGAAGATTGGATGGCAGCAGTTTGTCCCAAATTCCAATGAAAATCATGTGTGACCTCCTTTATTAACAGTACCCTCTATTGTACATTTTTTCTAATTCAGGATCGCTTGACTGTTTTAGGGGTCCTCTATTATGGAATGTTGTTTTTGCCGGAAACAACACTGGATGAATTATGGGCAAAAAGACTTGGCCAACAAGTCGGGCAACAAAAACGGGCAAACTAATCCTGGCAAACATTGGGAAATCCTTTTCTTGAAGTGGTCCCCAAACCATCAAATTTAAGATAACTTCTTTACAAAAAAGTGCGGGCAAACAGTCACACAAAGGGGCGTGCCCACAAGAGGCCCAGATCCTCTTGAATGCGACTGTTTTGGGGTCCTCTTTAGTGTCCAGCTGGTTTCGGGGTTGCTGAAAACTGAAAACCAAAGCCTCATGACAATACTAAAGTAAGTACTGGGAAGCTGAGAGTGAGCCTTGGGCAATACTAAAGTAAAATTGGCAATACTAAAGTAAGTACTGGGAAGCTGAGAGTCAGCCTTGGCAATGCTAAAGTAGAATTGGCAATACTAAAGTAAGTACGGGAAGCTGAGAGTCAGCCTTGGCAATGCTAAGTAGAATTGGCAATACTAAAGTAAGTACTGGGAATCTGAGAGGGAGCTTTGGCAATACTAAAGTAGAATTGGCAATACTAAAGTAAGTACTGTCCCTCCCAGACCCCCAGGATTTCACTAAAGAGAGTCCAGCTGACTGGTTCCACTGTTCAGGGGGGGTTGCATTAAAGAGAGTCCAACATAATTATATAACACCAACTGGGACACCACATGGGATGTTCGCAAAATATGGACCATGATCCACAAACGAGCATGTTCATCGGGAACATGTGACTTAGGGCTACCTGGTGAAGTGGATGGAGACAGACTCGGAGCTCGCTTCTACAGCTGCGGCCTCAGCCGCTTCTACTGATACTGTTTTTTGGTTTTTTTTTTTCATGGACATTGGTAAGGCGTATATATAGTTTGGCGGTACTATGTCTTTATTCCCTGGGTGCTCAGACTTACCTTGACCCAACAGGTGCTTCACCAGTTCCGCTTTTGGAAAGACGGAAGGCCAGCGTGTGCCTTCCGAGAGCCTTTCGCATGGCTTGTGCACTCAAGGGCTAAGCCGGACCGTGTTTGGATGCCCAGTTGTTTTCCACGTAACCGTCCTAATCCCCTGGTCCCAAGGTGTTCCTTTTACATGTGGGACAAGGTCGGCGGAAGCCTCCAAGTGGAGGCCTCCACTTTTCGGTGGGCACATCTTTGCAACATAGGCCAACAGCAAAGCAGGGGGACTTTCTGCAGGTGGCGTTGCTGGGCCGGCTCGTGGCGGAACTGGGTGGGCCCTTCGTGCGCTTCGCAGGGTGGCCCAGAGGAGTGTTCCGGTGAAAGTGGGGCCGGAGGCTTGCATATCCTGGTCCAAGTCCGGAGGACATGAAGATGGTTTTTTCGGGATGAGCCTTTTTTTGTTGGAGGTGTTTCCCTGAAACATCAACTAAAACATGGCGCCCAGTTGCCGAACATGGGCTTTGGGCTTATTTGTGCAGACCCAAAAAGGTTTCCGAGGGTTGCAAACCACACTCCGAAGGACGTCCTGGACTTTATACTTTGTGGGAACACCATTTCAATGGCAAACGCGTTTTGTTTGCCTTTGACCAATCCACTCAGGAAATGGGCTCAGTTGTGTCAATCGCACGAAAGCCGAATGAGCGACACATGAGGTGGTGGGTGACGGCATCGCGCCTGCGGTGCTGGGAGCCCAGCGTCGATGTGTGGTTGCATTCCCCTTCCGCCTTTGACCTCACTGAGCTTGTCACTGAGCTTGTGGACATCTTGGAATGGTTTCAGGGTTCAACTCGCTTTGCACGCGTGTTGCTTTAAAAAACAAAACAATGGTTGGTTCAAAACAAATCGCATGCTGAGCCGCCTGCTGAAAACGGGTTTAATCTTGGTTTTCCTGGGCCCCAAGCAGGAAACCTTGAATCTGTAGGCAAAAACTGTACAGGGCTCTCTGGCGACAAGGTTCTTGATGCCCACGGCCCGCGGCACCGGGGGGTACCTGACAATTTTCTTGACAGGTTTCCTCAGGGCTGTAGTGGCCAGAGAAGGCGTGCCGATTCTTGCTTGGGTGCATCCATCGCTCCATGGATGATGCCTTCGGCGAATACTTGAATGTGGAGTGTGGTGGGGTGGGGGGGTTCTATGGTGGTCTATGTCAGGAAAAGCACAAGCCCACACAAGCCTTCAATAAGGCCTTAGCAAGTGGTTGATATGGTTCCCTTGTAGTCACGCCATGCATGCCAGAGGGTCCTCGATCCGATTCCCCGCAAGCGCTCCAAAATACGTGAAGCTCCAATGGGGTTGGTTGGATCTAAACAGTGGTGGAGAGGGATCAACCAAAACTGGCCGGCGATTCGAACCTCTGTTTTCCACGTTTGCTGGTTCGAAAATGGTTGGTGGTTCATTTGCTCTTACCTAAAACCTGGCCAGGTCTTCAACACAATGTGGTCGATGGCTGTCGGGAAAGGTGGTCGCAGGTAAACCATGGGGTGCTTTTGCCGTCTTCTTGAGGCGAAGATTGTCTGTATGCCCGCAAGTGAGCACAGATTCATGGCCATGGGTCAAAACCTATGCCTGCATTTTGGGGCGGATGAACACCCATGTACCACCCATTTTGATGTTCACTAGGGGTACAGGGTTTTGACCCATAGCCTCATGACACATGGTCTATGCGGGCTACACACAGGTTGACTGGTGTGGGGCCTGGCTGCAGCGCCCAGGTGCGACCACCTTTCCACGCTGGCGCAGCACTTTGTGCGATTGCCGCCAGCTCAGCACAGGAGCCTGGTGGCATGCTACTTGGGTCGGCCAAGTGGGTTTAGCTCAAAATTAAACAGCAGGGGCAAACCGCAGGTTTTGGTCCATATTTGCACTTACCAGGGATCCATTTTGTTACCGTTTTTTTGAGCCGCAGCCAAGTTAGTAAGTTGTTGGTAGTCCATAGCGCCTCAAGTCCGGCTAAAGGTGAAGTTAACCCTGTTGTTTGTGGGCGATGACTCGGGTGGCTAGCCAAGGAACTTGGCGGAGCATCAGCGAAGCGGTGCTTTTCTGAGATATTATCCTTGTTGATTCAATTTTCAGTGTCATTATTCTTTCATAGGGGGATCGTTGGGGGCATCCTTGGCTGCTTGAGGCGGCCTTACCCTCCCATCGGCCATAGAACACCGGTCTCCTTGGGCCGTGTTGGTACAGCGACCTTGGGTGAGTGTGTTGCAATTGGCTTCGAAGCGAGGGCCCGAACAGCGATGGTTCAGGCAGTCAGGATAGTTGTCAATATCTCACTCCATCACCGATTGTGGAACTTTCTTCAACCGAGACCGCAATGGGATGGATGTTTCTCACTTGTTCCGGTTCTGCCCCACCCCATCCCCCCCGCTCCCACAACCCGATTCACCGTCTCAGAGCACTCAGATCGATAGGAGTACTTGCTGCTTTGGAAGCAAACACAAATACTGGCCTGATTGCTTGGTGCGGGCATACGCTGCTCTAAGCTTGGACCACAGTTGCGCAGAGCACTTCTTCCCAAACCATAGCGGTGCATGGGGCCAAAATTAAATGGTGTATCCCATCCCCTGACAAGTTTGAGGTGCTTGATCAAGGAATTTGTTTGTCCTTCCCTTTATGGAATCTCTGACTTGGACTTGTCACTGACAATCACTATGTGCTCCTGGGATACATAAACACACGTGTAGGTTGGTCCCCCGGCTCAGCATTTTTTTGATAAGTGGAGCTGGAGCACATGCCTTTGCCACGCCTTTGACATCGGGAACCGAGGCGACATACGGATGTGGCCCGATGCGGACTGGACTTTTGGTACCAGGCACCTGCTGGCTGTGGTTTCTTGATTTGTGTGTGTGCGTGTGTGTGAGTGTGTTTGGTTCAATGATGTTGGGTATCAGAATCCGCGCTTGCTCGCTTGCTTGCAGGCTTGGCTTGGCTTGGCTTGGCTTGGCTTGGCTTGGCTTGGCTTTGATTTGCTTTGCTTTGCTTTGCTTTGCTGGCTGGCTGGCTGGCTGGCTGGCTGGCTTGCTTGCTTGCTGCTTGTGTGTGTGTGTGTGTGTTTTGTTGCTTTGCTTTTGTTTCTTAAAGGTGCACACTTGCTCCTTACAATTGATTGTGCACCGTGCAGCGACCAGGCCCAGGCAGAGGCAGAACAGGATTCACTTTTTTCAGGTGGTGCTACCACCACACTACTGAGCAATATTCATCAAACCATGTGAATACTGATCAAACCCGGGTGATTGGAGGTTAGTAGGATAAGTCATATATCCACAAACCGGGCAGCGTTCTTCTGTGATTGTTGAGTGCTTGCGTGATTTGGGGTCCTTGTCATGGTCATTGGATTTATTCACTTGCGTTTGCCTTTGAGGAATGGCTTGCCGGCTTGCCAAATAAGAGACCCCAACCAAGAAGGTTTCCGGGCCAAATAAGCATGATGTCCTAGTTGGGTATGTGTCACAATGGGGGGGGCACCCTTAAAGTGGGTGATTTCCGTCTGCTTTCCCTTACAACCCAAAGGGTTGCCTCAACAAAAGAGAGACCCATATGGCTTCATATCTCTTGGGTTTGTTGGAAGCTTCCGGGGGATGGACCGGCCGATTTGTTGAAGCCCCGTCGCAGGGCACGTGTGCATGTGGTGTGCTCAAGCCACGTAACAGGAGATCCAGGTGACCAAGGCTTCATGAATATTCACCAATTTGATGGGAACATCTTGCTTTCGGCGGGAGCCTCCCCCGAATTATCCGCAAGGTAATTGGGATCTCTTTGGGATCTCCTTTGAATATAAAGTTCACATGATCAGAATCGAACATTTGATGTTTCGTTCGGTTGGCAGAAGCTGAAGAGTATTCCGAGCAGAGAAAATCGGGACCTGGAGACCGGGAAAGGGAACCCACATTTGGGGGGTATCCCGTGAAGTCGTTCTCCAGATCGCATGACTCAATTGTATGGTGGATGCCTGAAATCCCTACATATTGCAAGTAAGGGAACAATGACTCCCCCTAATTTACCGTAATTTACCATGGTTTCGTGGTTGAGTACGGTTGGTTTACTTGCAATTTGAGGGCCCACCGTATATGTCCATATAGTTCCAACTCCAAACGGGTTTGCTCTGGTTTTCCGGCGACACCTTCAAAAGGGTGCGGCATTTGAAATTTGCTGGTTCTCAGGGAATGAGTTGGAATGACCCCCATAAATCATTCCCTATGGTTTCTTAGAAAAGCCCCAAGCAGTTCATTCTCACCACCCGGACTGGGCCATTCCCTACCCAGCGCACCAGCCATTTGAAAGACGTAGTGGGTGGAAGGGCTCAGAGCACCAGACTGATTGAGGGCTTGGCCGTGCACCTGGGAGCAGAGGCCATCGAGGAGAACGGGGCGTGTCGTGTGCCCTTTCCTCCATGGTTTGGAGCATGCGAGACAATTTGCGGTTTTTAGGGTCCCTACGAAAGTGGGTCCCTCAGAAAAGCACCCAAATCAGGGAGCATTCGACCTGGTCCCCTTAAAAGCATCCAAAAAGGGTCCCAGACGAATGGGGGACCTTTGGTTGTTCTCCCATGTTCTGAGGGAGCCCACAGAAAGCGGCCCATTTTGTTTTTTTCCCGAGGCTGCTGGGTGCCGGGTGGATTCTGCCAGGATTCCCCAATCGATCAGCCAATGTGAAAACTGGATTCTTAGCTGGGCTGGGCCTTGGTTGAGGCTTCTTTGGAGGCTGGATCCAGTCCAGGGCCCCCTTTTGCGAATGGTTTGCGAATGGACACCTACTGCATGGGTGGTGAAACCAGTTTTTTCACGTATTTTTGGTGTTGGTGAAGTTGAGTGGTGGAAATCCAACCACTCAACTGCTAAAAGTCAATTTGTTGCTCCCCTTCCAACGTCAACCGAGTAAAGGCAACAAGTTATAGGGGCAAGTCCCATCAAATCGCAGACCCACTGCCAGGCTGATTTTTTACTCATTTACTCCGAATCCGCTACCTTTCCGTGTGCGCCAACGAAGGACTCTCAAATTGAGGGCCCGTGTTCTTGGTTTTCGATCTCGAGCCTTCAGACCGGGTCTTTTCATGCTAGAGTCCCTATGCGTTGAACACCCACCCTTCCTCAAACATCTCGCACGTAATACGCAACCCAATGAAAGGTTTGTCAAACCACTGGATGCTCAGCTGAACTCCCGACAAAACACAAGTTTTTGCGGAATGCCCCATGTCAAGACTATTCTACACCCTCACGTCAACCGGTCTCCAAATCAACAGCAGCTTCCTCTTGCACGGTACATTGGAGTACACTTGGCCATGCAACTGAGTCTTGCCGACCCATTTTGGGTGTGGCTCCAAATTAAGAGGTCTGACTTTTACCAGGGTTCCATTTTGTTGGGGGGCTGGTTGCCAGGGTTGTCTGGGCGTGGCCTTCAGGCTTCACTCGTCTTTAAGGTGGCTTGTTGGTTCTCCGTTCTTCCCCAGTGTAAATCACTCCCGGGTCAAGGGCCAAAGGGCCGAGGTCTTCGAACTCTGAGTTGGTGCCTTGGGCTTCGATTGGGTCCTTGACACTTTGGGCAGCTCGGCCCAGTCAGCTCGTTTTTCCTAGGTTATGACCCAGTCTCCCAACAAGCGAGTTAACCGTGTTGTTGGTTATTGCCCGGGTCGCTAACTATGTACTTAAGAACTCACTTGGCCAAACATTCGTTCGTTTTGTGGCGTGCCAGGACGATCCCTATGACGAGGAGGGCAGTGGCCAGGCTGTGGCACGCATCGGGGGCGCGGGGAGTGGGAGAGATTCAGCGCCGAGGAGGGAGGGAGGGAGGGAGGGAGGGAGGGAGGGAGGGAGGGAGGGAGGGAGGGAGGGAGGGAGGGAGGGAGGGAGGGAGGGAGGGAGGGAGGGAGGGAGGGAGAGGGCAAGAGGGAGATTCTTCATGCTGGTGTGGTGCTGCAAAATACAAACTCTAGGTGGCTCTCTGCAGTTGACTAGGTTATGCTAGGTTGGTTATATTTTACATGTTGGTCAAGTCCCCTTTCGTTGGGTGAAACCGGGAAACACCACCAGTTTTTGTTGGTTCAAGGTGAGGAACACTTTGGGGACTGAACTGGGGATATGAATGATTTGCCTGCTCCAACGCACGCTTGGATGCACCCTCTCTTTCTGGTTAATATCCGTATGTACCAAGTCCACATTTGTTAGATTTCCCCTGCCCAATGTAGGTGACTTAAGCCGCGGGACGTATTCACTGGCACTGGCGATAGCCCACATAGACTTTATTGTGGATATTGACTTGTGACCTTATGGCTAATTGGTAACGGATCTTTGAACTTTAACCTTTTCGTCAGAACTGGTTGGATTTTCCAGAGGGGACTCACAAAACTTTACCATGCCCCAGACTAACATGAAAGCTTCCAGAACCCCTTTTGAAGACTTGGGTTCCAGAGGCCAAGCTGGGAGCAGCTTCCGGCTTTTAGTGTGAGTGAGTGATTCATCTTTTTGCGGAGGGGTCGTTCAACAGCACCCAAGCATAGTGAAGCCCTTGACAAACTCTTCCAACCAGGCTTCACCAAGAAAATAACGAAGCCCCCTTCAAGCCATTTGGGCTGCTGGTACTTGTTCCAGCAACCAAGCCCTAACTAGGCTTCACCAAAAAAAGCAAATCAGCACTGCCACCTCCCAGGTATCTGGGCTTCACCAAACACCATCACAGCCATCTAGCCATCTAGGGGGCTACTTGGGTGGTTCTTGCAGCAACGGGTATATTTCCGGAACCCAACCAGTCGTTACTTCCATCCCCGCCTCTCCCCTGTGCAATCAGGGTGGGTGACTTCTGTTGCAACCCAGGCGGATCTTTGACAAAACTGTTTGGTTGATCCAACAAAAACAACCATCACAGCCATCTAGAAACCTACCAAAGCCTTGAATCAACTTGAAACACAGGAGGGATTTTCCAGAGGGACCCACAACCATCACCACCGCCATCTAGCCATCCAGAAACCAACCAAGGCGCATCTTTGGACAACACTGATTGGTTGATCAAAAAAAAAGAAACAAAAAAGGGCCATCTAGGGGGCAACCAAGGCGCACAATTGGACAAAACTCATTGGTTGATCCAAAAACAAAAAGCAAAAAAGGCCATCAAAACTGATTGGTTGATCCAGAAAAAACAAAAAAAAGGCCATCTAGAAACCTACTTGGGTTCTTCCATCAACCCTTACTTCCGCTCCTATCTCTTCAGGCCCTGGGCCTCCGGGAC
Source organism: Effrenium voratum (assembly GCA_963377175.1). Taxonomy (NCBI): domain Eukaryota; class Dinophyceae; order Suessiales; family Symbiodiniaceae; genus Effrenium; species Effrenium voratum. Next base: position 1,142,162 of record CAUJNA010003439.1, read on the forward strand.
CCCGACCTGGAAGCCCAGCGACGGAGCCTCGAGAGGCGGCGCGTTCCGTTCTCCTGAGGGGTTCCGAGCGAGAGCCACTTTCGTTGACCCACAGGGAAGCTCGAACAGTGGCGATGTCAAGAAGAAGCGCCAAAAACAGATTCAGCGAAATGTTTATTTTTGTTTTTCGGACATTCAGTGACCCCCCGTTTTTTTTGGCCCCGTGCTTTTGGCCCCATGTCTACATCCCCAAGTGCTGTCCAAAAACAGCTGTTTTTTGGAGGCGGGGGGTTCTGGAACTTGATCAAGTCTCGTTCAACTTGTCATGGTTTGCCAACTTTGCTCAGCGGTTCACACACCTTTTCCAACTCTTGTTTGGAGCGGCGGATCCCTTGAATGCGGCATGCTATCTCGGATTCATATATACATATACACATTGTGTGGTGGGTTGTTCGCGATGTTTTTTTTTTTTTTTTTTTTTTTTTCTGGGGGGGGGGAGAGGTACCAGTTTTGGTCCCCCATATTTCCCCCAGCGGAGTGTCAAGCGCGACAAAGGGCAATGCAGAGAAAGGGGAACGACAAAAGAAGAGAATCGCCAAACACAGACATCGAAAGGCTCACCTTCTGCGGGATCGCTGGCCAAGTCGTCGGACCCTTTCCAGCCCAAGTTGGCTGGCTTGGTATGGGTGAGACATTCCCAGAGTCGTTACGGCCAGACGTACAACCGTCCAACGAAGGGCCAGACTGTTTTAGAGTATTACGCCACTGACAATGAACCAGTCGTCAAGATCTTCCTCGAGCGGGGGCATAGGTGCAACAACTTGACCAGAAAGCCATGGTTTATTGTAAATCAGGTGGTCGTTCTTGCTCGCCCCATGCAAGATGTTTCTCGGGTCTAAAAAAACCTGGCGAAGGTGAGAAGAAGGTGTTGGCTCAAAACGAAGCATTTGTTCATTGGCACAAGTTTAGCCTGAAGTATGAAGTATGACTGATAGTGATAAATAGTGATATCAATTTGGTGTTGCGTTGTGGGCAAGGCCCTGAATTCTCGCTGGTGACGAAGGTGTGAATAAACACTGATCCAGCTTTGTCAATAAATCGATGCTGAATGACTTGTGGGCATCTAGTGCAAAGCATATTGATTGCATTTGTTTGGGGTTTGTGGTCAACAGGTGACCCCAACAAGAACACTCTGTCGAAAAGAGTTCCCTCTAGTCACAACCTTTTTAGTTTGCATGTCACACCCACAAACCAGAAATGCACAAGGATTCGGGGCTTCATACTTGAGCCTTACTACGGCTAAACCCCAAAGCCACGTGCATTCAAGGTTCCAATTCTTGTTTCAGGAGACGCCCACAAAGGCATCCTTCTTCGTTGGTGTTGCAAAAACCGGTCAGTTCGTTTGGCTTTCTGCTGTGCTAGGGACAACCAACAGGCCGGTCGAAAGCGGACGTCCTGGGCGGACGGGGGTTCTGTGATCCAGTCTGGCTAAATGGCTTCGTTTTTGGATTCTGGTGCGTGTGTTTTTCATTTTTCCCGGCTGCCTCTTTGGTAGTTGAGCATTTGAACCAACACACCGTTTTGGCACCCATTCTCCCTAAAGTGTGTTATGTTGACATTGCTGCACGTGGCTAAATGTCCAAACGTTTTCCGCTAATCCATCCAACATCTATTCATCCATCCCTGCATTTGTCCGTTCATACACTTTTGGGCTTCCCCGAGCTTCGCAGGCCGCTGTTGTCGCCTCACATTGAAGCGATGGTGCAGGCTGGAGAATGGAATAGGGCCATTCGACTCCTTGAAGTTGGGAACTTGAGTGGCCAAAATTGGGAGAACGGACTTGACTCATCCTTTTCCAAGTACTGTCCAAGTTGGTCTTTGTCCAAGGGGGTGGCTCGTATTTGTTTGAGGGTGGTTTTAAGGAAACCCGGTCCAACCGTAACAGCTACCCCCCAAATTCGTGTTTTGTCCAAATTTCGAAAATGACCTCGTGCCTGTTTAAACGGAAGCCAACATTGGCAACCATTTCTAGCTGCTGCTTCTGACGCGCAGAGCCCGGTGCGACCTTCTGACCGTGAGGCAGTGGTGCAGTGGCACTCTTGAAGTCTGGTTTTGCTGGGTTCACCGGTAAAAACGATCAGCCTGTGTTTAGTCAAGCCCCAAAAAGGTGCTTCAAGTCGAGTCCCCCTTTAAGTCCGTTCTTTGGTTTGGGAACTGGGTCGAGCCCCAAGAGGGTTCCTTTAGTCAAGGCTGCATGTGCGGAGGACTATGGGTATTAAGTTGTGATTATGGAGGACACATGTGACCTGATATTATTGAGAACCCTCAAAGGACAGGTATCCAACGTGATGATCAATGGGCAAAGGAGTCATTCCCTCGTCAGAAACTGTTTCACGAGTTGTTTTAGCTGGGCGTAGCTGGAAATCATTTTGATTGTTCTTTCGTACAACAATTGCATGAGTAGCACTCTTCAAACCCTGAGGATGGACGGCTTCGCCGGCCTTTTCGGGGCTACCAAACCGAATGCCGATCCAGTGGACACATTTTTTCGGCGGCTTCCGTCTCCGAATTGGCAGGGAATCAAATAGTAAACCCAAATAGACGTTCCAGATCGCGATCAGCTGCATGTGCATCCGTTTAGATTTGGATATGTGCATGTTGAGAGTGTGTTTGCATTGCGTTTGTTTCTGGGTATGGCATAAAGATTTGCGTGTTAATGCACATCCTGTATGCATCAACAAATATGACATAGATATGCTCACACCCTGGTAATCACCCCTCACCCCCTGCGCCCCCAGACTACCCATGTCAACTTCAGCTTGCTAGGTGTTGTGAGTCCAAGGAAGTTTGACTCAAACTCATGCATTTGGTTTCCCCAAACTGCAGCGCTTCTCAGAAACCTTCTAAGATTTCTTTCTACGAATTTAGGTGTTTCACCAAAGTGGGAACTGCGAGAATCATCAAATTGTGTTCACATTTCATACAAAAAATCACCATCAATTCGTGCGAATCCCCACTTTTAGCATCACTATCTTTGTTGGTTGGTTGTGTTTTGTTTTGTTTCGTGTGTTGTTTCTATCTTTCTTGCCTGCCTGCCTGCCTGCTTGGCTGGGTATGGCTCTGCCAGGCGCACTGGCAGTCGGTGCGCTACCCCGCCGAGCCGGAGCAGGAGGCCGAGATGCCAAGCACAACTTGACGGTGGTTGGATTGCCTGGACGTTTTCCAACCCATATTGGGCATGTGTATATGTGTTTATTTTTTTGTTTTTTTCGCTTAAATGGCTCGTTTGTTTGATTGTTTGTTTGATTGTTTGTTTGTTTGATTGTTTGTTTGTTTGTTCGCTTGATTGGCTTGATTGTTTGTTCGTTTGATTGTTTTTCGCTTGATTGGCTCGTTTGTTTGTTTGTTTGTTCGTTCGGTTGTTCGTTTGTTTGTTTTCGCTTGATTGGCTCGTGTGTTTATTTCTGTGTTTGTTCGTTCGTTTTTTTTGTTTCCCCGCTTGATTGGTTCGTTTGTTTGATTTTTTTGTTTGTTTGTTTGTTTGTTTGTTTGTTTGGTTGGTTGGTTGTTCGTTCGTTCGTTTTTTTTTGTCCTTTTTTTTTCTTCGCTTGATTGGCTCGTTTGTTTGTTTGTTTGTTTCTTTGTTGTTGTTTTTTTTCTCGCTTGATTGGCTCGTTTGTTTGTTTGTGTGTGTTTTTGTTTCCGCTTGATTGGCTCGTTTGTTTGTTTGTTTGTTTGTTTTTTTTCTCGCTTGATTGGCTCGTTTGTTTGTTTGTTTGCTTGCTTGTTTGTTTGTTTGTTTGTTTGTTTGTTTTTCGCTTGATTGGCTCGTTTGTTTGTTTGTTTGTTTGCTTGCTTGTTTGTTTGTTTGTTTGTTTGTTTGTTTGTTTGTTTGTTTTTCGCTTGATTGGCTCGTTTGTTTGTTTGTTTGTTTGTTCGTTTGATTGACTCGTTTGTTTCTTTGTTTGGCTCGTTTGGCTCGTTTGTTTGTTTGTTTGTTTGTTTGTTTGTTTGTTTGTTTGTTTGTGGCTCGGTCGTCCTGTAAACGCGCGCTTTTTTTGGTTCTTTCCCCCCTGTAATGGCCGCAAAAACGCGCAAATCATATGGTTTTTCACAGGTTTCGTGCATGTCCGGCCACTACCACGTAAAACGCGGGAATTATATGGAAATTCACACTCACGATAGGCACGCCCGCTCAAGTGCACCCGCGCAGCACTGCATCCATGCCAGCCAAATGGTAAGAACACCCGTTCAAGTGCACCCGCGCAGCACTGCATCCATGCCAGCCAAATGGTAAGAACACCCGTTCAAGTGCACCCGCGCAGCACGGAATCCATGCCCGCCGAATGGTAAGAACACCCGTTCAGGTGCACCCGCGCAGCACTGCATCAACTTGCTCGAAACCCGGGTAGAAGAAAGTTAAGGGATAATGCCAACAAATTTAATGGGTGGGGGTGTCAGCCTTTTTAATTCTGTACATGGTTCTGGGAGTGCGACCATTTAAATAACAGGTTTTGATTTGGAGTCACCTAAGGATAGGCCGTGCTCTTGCAGTTCCACTCGGACATCCGGCCCACCCTTTGCTGGACTTGCTCGAAACCTGTGAAAAGCCATATGATTTGCGCGTTTTTGCGGCCATTACAGGGGGGAAAGAACGGAAAAAAACGCGCGTTTACAGGACGTCTGAGCGTCGTTTGTTTGTTTGTTTGTTTGTTTGTTTGTTTGTTTGTTTGTTTGTTTGTTTGTTTGTTTGTTTGTTTGTGTGTGTGTGTGTTTGTTTGTTTGTTTGTTTGTTTGCTGTTTGTATTGGCTAGTGTTCTTGCTGTCATGTAGGGGGTGCTCGGCAATGCCTCACTCAAGTTGCACTGGCTTTTGGCCCGCCTGCCCTCCAGGAAGATTGGCGCTTGGGCGATGCTGTTTTTGCTGCTCTGCATACATCAGACACAGCCGAAGTCCGTACACATGAACAAGTCATTCACATGTATACTCACTCACTCACTCACTCGGTTTTTTCTCTTCCATGCCTTCTTGAATAGACCTAGCAACCATCTCCGTCCTTCGGTGCCTGCAGTCGGAACAGTGAATGCGGTTGCAGTAATTGATGCGGGCGGCTTCTGTTTTCTGGCTCACCGGCATCCACGGTACTTGGGAAGGCGGGAAGACGATGGACTCGCTTCAAGGAGCCAGCAGGTAGGCGCTGATTTACATGTCCACTGTTCTCAGGCTGCCTATCTACATGCGTGCGCCATAGCAACCGTCATAGCTTCACATCATCTCCGTGGGATCGGACGTGGGATGGACAATGGGGCTGTTTATGAAGCGTCTTTTACATGTGATTCAGAAAGGTCCGGTGGCCGCCGGGTTGATTCAGCAAGTTTTGAGCGCACTGCGCCTGCCATGTGAAACTCTGAGCTTCATGGGCTCGTTACCTTGTTCTTGGTGTGTCGTTTGCATTTTTTCCCTCAGCTGATAGCTTTGGCATCTCTGCCCACATGGGTTCTTCAGAGGATCGATTCGAGCGGGTGCGGGCTGGGATTCCGGACGGGTTCCGGGAGGGGCTTGCTTGGAGCCGACTATGTCGTGATTGCACCATTGACTATTAAGATCGTCAACATGTTGTTCAGACTTGCAACACTTTTGCCCTTTGATATCAATTGAATTCGTGGTTGCTCGTTTCCGAGCAGGATCCCTTTTAATCAGTCACCAAGGGAGAGGGAGATGGCTAAGTGGAAGGGATTCAGGGCCCGAAGTCCGACTTGCCAACATTCAAAGCGACGGGTTCCTTTACCCCCAACGACCCCCATTCCTTCGGTGAACCCCTCCCAGGGCTGGGCATTTAACCTCGGCCTTCAGCTTTCCCCCGGCCGAAGCGTCCAGTGCGATGCAGCGCAGGCCAACTTCGAGTGGGATGACTTTGTGCGGTTCCGGGAGCTGTGCAACATCAACATCACCGAGGCGAGACAACTCGAGTGATTCATAGACCACCCACGACCTTCTGTTGACCCTACCGCCTTATGGTCTTATTTGGAAAGACATCGAAGGGAGAGTGTTAGCGTGCCTTCTCGGAGCAGGATCCTTAATTGGGGTAAGGTTTGTCGCAAGATACGGTCACCTGCGTAATGATCAGTTTCGGTTTAGCTCCATTTAAATCAAACTGTCAAACAAGCGCGGAAAGAAATTACTGTCAAATTGCCGCTGTGATTGCATAGTCAATCCCACGCCTCAGTAGATGTCCGTTTGGCTCATACAGTATACATGGTGACTCGTGTGAGGCCTCTGGAAACAAAATAAAACGGCTATCAAACCAATCGGAACCAGGAGGTTGATCGCAGGGTCTTTCCAGTCTGGACTCAGTGGACTCGTGCTTTCGGTCTGTTTCTGCACATCTGGCCAGCGATTGATAAAACGTTCCGGTGCAAACAGGCGACCAAAGCCCATGGCTGGGTTCCGCATTCGGCGCCGAGGGTGGGACATTTTGATTCATCCGGGGTGCCCAAAAAGATTGCACATCGGGAACGCGGCAAGTGTATCTTTGTAGGGGGACCCCGAAACTGCTGGGGTTCCTTTGGTTTCCCTTTCAGCCAGTGAAAAAAGGGGTTCCTCCAATCGAAAACGCCGCCCAAATCATGAAACCCCTGCCGTTCGCATGAAAACCCCGCCTTTCGCCTTTTGCTGCGGTCTTTGATTTGCTTGCAACCGACCATATCTACCGAACATATCCGGCTCGGGCAGGCCTGTGTAGTGGTCACGCCCCGCTGGATCATCGAGTACATCGGTCGGGTGCTGGAGGCCTGCACGTGAGATGGGAGTGTCGTTTTAGGGGACCCGCAAAGTTGACACGCACACAGGGCTATTGGGCCAAAGTCTATCAAGTTGACTTTGGGAAACATCAGGACCCGCACACAGACCCAGACACATGATATGTACATATAGATACACCTACACATGTACGGGTGTCTATTAAAATATGGGGCTTCAAGCCAAGGTAAAACGGGCACCCTCAAAAAACACGCACCGACGTGAACATGTATATATATATATATATGTGTAACAAAGACATATATACATATATGTGATATATATAATATATATATATATGTAGACACTTATGTGTGCATAATATATATATATATATAGTCGGGGTGTGGCAGATGAAGAACCACACGCTTTGCTCTCCGCCGTGTGGGACCAGGAGATCTGCAAGCAGAACCCGATCCCATGGCAGGAGCTTGGGAATCGAAATCATCTCCCGGCGGGGACCAGCATTTTGGGGCTTTGGACATGGGGAAGTTGGGACATGGGATATTTGGGGTTGAAATACCCGCATTTTACTACGAATTTGGGACACGGGCAAAAAGCATAGAGCTTGGGACCCGACTGGTCACTGGTGGTTTAGTGGAGATTAATCCCGAAAACCTCACAAGTGCGTAATGGACTCCCAAGTTCCTAGGGTTCTTGACCATGGGAGCCTTACGGACCACCCCTTTAGGATTCTTTTTATACAAGTGGTGGACATAAGTCCTCAAAGTCTGATGTACCAAAGGGTCCCCTAAGATTTACACAATGCCTTTGTTTCTTGGAAGGGTATCCTTAAGGGTTTTGAAGGGAATTCAAAAGGCGGGTTTCCACAACGAACAGGTGAAAAGGGGCCTTGGGTTTGGTGAGAAAGGGTTGTGTCAATTACACAAATCTCAAAGTCCATATTATATGTATGTATGATAACAATGGTAATAATAATATTGCTGTGTATCCTAAGGGACCCTCTTCATTTTCCGTGGAACCATGATCATCCCTCTCGGCCATGGCTACGCAAGTGATCAAAGGATAGCACTCATCACTATTGCGGGCCCCTTCTTAGTGGAAGGCCGCCGCACTTTTGGCAGAGAACCATCCACTGGCCATCCATACTTGGAATTGCACGCAAGTTAGTGCGTGATTAGCCACCTGGGTTATATGTTTATAACCCAATAGAAGCAAAGTTAAATTCACTCAGGGGACATAGAACCGGGTTATAACCCAGGCTACCAAGAATGTACAAACCTGTTCTAATATACAGTCGGCTGGGGTACTCATACACGATTAGCTGCTAGTGAGGCAACCGCTGGGCCAATGTTGAGATGCACGCCACAGGACATCGATGCGTGTGTCTTCGCGTCGAGCTCAGGATGCTTTTGCAGCGGCAATGAGAGGTTTCAGTTGATTTGGTTGGGCAAATTATATCGAGCTCACCTGCGGGTTGAAGCGCGCTATTCATGATGCTCCATTAGTGTCTGCCTTCTGTCCGGTTTTCGTGATGATAGCTCATTCAACAGCAAACCGCGGTTTCAGGTTGAACTCTTCCCAGTTTCAGCTTCTCCCGCATGGGCAGGGCCCGTGTTGTTGAGAGCCAGATCGAAGAACTTCTTGGTCCCACCCCCCATCACACATGTAGATTTGATGCGTCTTAGCTGTAAACGACAAAGTTTCACCTTAAGCTGCTGTCTAGGCACCCTGACGCCTGACGCATTCTCAAGGAGTCGCCGATTCTTCATCAAGAAAGAATAAGGAAACAAAAAAACATGAAAGAAAGAAAGAAAGATAAAGAAAGAGCAAAAGAGAGAGAGAGAGAGAGAGAGAGAGAGAGATAGAGAGATACAGAGCGAGGGAGAAAGCGAACAAAGCAAAAAAGATAGAGAGAAAGAGATAGAGCTCCATGGAAATCAATCCCAACGCTGTGGGGGTGCTTTTGATACCAGCGTAGTACGAACCCCTGCCAGACTTTCGGATGCTTGCCCAATGGCCGATTTTGCAGAGCCCAGCCAGGGAATGTTGGCGTTTCCTTGGCCGCCAACCTGTTCTTGCTCTTGCAAGTTGCATGTCTGCTGTTTCTACACACACCGCAATTTTCCATGGCACAAACGCAAAAGTGCCCCATGAAAATATGTGTAGAACTGGTTCTGTAGCTTAATATGTATGCTGTTGCTGTATTTGTATAAATGTAGTCGTTTCTATACGCGTCTGGTATATAATTTATAGGTTATATGTACACATTGCCCACTGACATGTGCGTGTCATTGCAAGTATTGGTTGTGTGTTGCACTGTGATGGGTACACATGATCCATAAAGAGACGTGCTGGTGCTACATCGGTCAGAAGTTTTAACATTTCCCAGAAGGCAACCAAAAGGGCATGGGAATTTAGAACAAACATATAAATGGAAACAACAACTAAAACCTGCCTAGCCCTTTCATTGTGAGCCATACCCTGAATACATATATGTATACACAAGTATTTACTGGTGGTAGATTCATCTACTCCATTGATTCTGAGCCATCGGAAGGGGAACCCATTGGAAGGTTAAAGCCCTTGCTGCTTCTTCACTGTTAGTCTCTAGTTTTCGGCTGGGCGATGCCCCCCCCCTTTGGCTCGGAACTCATGGGAGTTGGTCAACGATTCGGACCCCCTTTTCGCTGGTAGATCAAGGGACACAGGACACCCTGGCCGTTTCAGGCATTTTAGGAGGCCGATTCCCATCTTGAGAATAGCTATCCTCAAATTTCCCCGTGGATTTGGAGGGGTTTCCTTTGGCTGAGATTTGGCTGAGTTTCAACGCCAGGGAAAAATGCCCCCCTAACTCCTAACTGGTGATAGATCCTTTGGCTGCTTTTCAACGGCACAATCCCAATGGCGAGGAGGCCCCAAAACGGCAAAGCAACAGCCACCAGATCTCTTTTCTCGCAGACTGTAGGTGCGAGGGGTCCCTACAGCAACAGCCACTTGCAGCCAGAGTTCCGTTTCTTGACTACCCCAAGGTCGGCTTAAACCCGATTTCTCTTTTGGGGACATCAACTATTTTTGGGTTTAAGTCGACTTTGGGGTAGTCAAGAAACGGAACCCTGCTTGCAGCTGTCCTTGCCGAGTTCTGAAACCTCGCACGGTAAAAGGCTGTGGCTCAGAAATAGGGGCCCAAAATGGAATCCTGGTAAAAGAAAAAGTAGACGAACACCTGCGTAACCTCTCCTGCTTAATTTCGAGCCACACCCAAAAGCCGCTTGCGGAGCTTTTCTTTTGCCGAGTTCTGCCCGAGGTGCTGACGGGTGTGGCCTCCCGTGCACCGGCGGGCCAGGACACCGTGATCCCGCGGCTCATCGAACTGCTGTCGGGAAGCCCAAAGCCGTCAAAGGACCCTAAGCAGAAGGGGGGGAACCCCTTCTGCTTTCTGGCTGTGGTCAAAACTGTTTGGGGATCCCATTTTGGGGTAGGTGAATTCACCAGCCATGTTCGGCTTTATTTTAGTGGGGATCGGGATGTTCACTAGGGGCCGAAGGGGAAGCCAAAGCTCGACTGCTGTTGGGTTGGATCTTTAGCCTTTATCTTTTTGGGAAATAAAGGTGTTTTCCACTAAACCCCCAAAACGTTGTTCACTTTTTGCAGGGGGGTCAACAGCAACCAAGAAAGGGCACCACGTTTGGGGGGGGGAAAAGAACCCCTTCTGCTTTTACTCACTCCCTGAGTTCCTGCACTTGAGTATCACTTGTTGGGACCGTAAAATGTGGCAATCAACAGTTCAACCAGTTGGGGAGCTTTGCTTAGTGGGAAGCTGCATGATAAATTTAAGTCGGGGACGTAGAGTTTCAACCATGTCATATTACGGCGTCCATTTCCAACACAAGGAAGGTCATTCCCTACCTACAGCACCAGCAAGTAAGATAGCTTACACCAAACCACATTTGCAAGTGCATACTTGATTTCCTTCGGGTGGGGTAGTGTAGCGGTGCGTTGGTTTTCGTTTTCCAGAGGCCTTGCTACCCTCACAAGAGTGACAGAGTATTTGTCCCTGGTCAATGTTACATCGTTGCCCTTTAAACTTGGCGTTTCCCAGCACATAGGGAAAGGTTTCATCATTTACTAAGAGTAGTCGGGGTCTTTTTCGAGGGTTTATACCTGGCTTGGAAAACATACGAACAAAATAGCCAGTTTTGGGGGCTCCAAATATGTTGGACAAGCCTGCTTAGAGTCTATGTTGCTTCACCCACCTTCCCCTGCTTTAAAAGCAACAACACACACACACACACCCTCAAGGTGCATGCAACATGGAGTCTAAGCGTTCGCAAGACAGAACTCCCCCCTTTTCCTTTGACCTGTATTGCATTTTCCAACATCCAGGGTGGGGCGTCCCTCCTTGTCGGCTGCCGCAACCCCAAAAGAAGGGGCCAGAGGAACTTAGCCTCTTCGTTCAGGCCTAAAACCAAACTTGCAGCCCACGGTTTTCATCGGAAATGGTGACGAAGCGATTGCGCTGGTTGCAAGTGAGTCGGGAGAGTCGGAGAGTGATGCCCGCCACTCGAACCCTTTTCAATCATGCTCCCAAGAGCTTCCGAGCCTAGGCAAACGGAATCAATCCACTGCTCCTTTGGGCGCCGATGCGTTTTTTGGTAAACGACGAAATACCCAAAATAAAGAGGATGGACACGGCAGGCTGGCAGGTGGCTGTGCGGGCGAAAACCAGGCGATGCTGCAGCAACACTTAGTTTGATACATATAGATATACAGGTGGGCATACAATGGATATACAAGTGGTATACAATGGGAATATACTGGGGAATATGCATATGCAATGGGAAACATGTGGGCATATCATGGTACTGTGGATGGACGAACTCCTGCACCACTTTGAAGCCATGGGGAATCATTGCTTGTCGGCATTTGCAAGAGCATCATCAGAGACCAGGCTTTCTTAGACCATGTCCACAGGATGTCTAGCCATTTTAGTGGTAAATATAAAGTTTGGACTTCTTTTGGGCCATCCACTCAGCAAGTGAGCAATGGGAAATTTGTGGGATTGTGATAGTATCCTACCTAAATGTCCCAACCGGGGTCCCAGTTCCTCTGGATTCAACTGGTTTATACAATGGGAATATACTGGGTAATAATCAGCATATACACTGGGACAATTGTGGGTATGTCATGGTATCCAACCTAAATGTCCAACTGGGGTAGTGAGGAGGTGCATTTTGCTTAGATGTTAGGGCGTTAACTTTTTGACAACGAATTTGGGTTTTCTGTACTAAACCGCTAAACGTTAAAAAGCTTTTAGCAGAGCAGAAAGCAACCGAGCATCCTAACCCCAGCCCAAAAACCCACGCTAAGCTCTGTTTGGGTGCAGTATTGCATCACAAAAGCTGAGCTTTTCAGCTTTGTCCAGCCCACTGAGCCTGGTGTTTTTAAGCTGGTTTTTGCAGGTTCCTCCATGTCCCACGTGCTGGTGCTTGCTGGTGTTGGCATCACTTGCTGGTGTGTTTGCGATCTGAGGCCGCAGCTACCGTACCCCTCGGAGGGGCTGAAGGCGCTGCTGCTGCGCAGCGCCGCCTCGCGGCTGGTGCTCTTCACCTCAGGCGCGAGCCGGCGAAGCGCGCGAGCGGTGCCGAGCCGGGCACCCCGGTAGAACCAGCTTGAAAGCCAGGAGAAAGGTCCTTCCTAAGTGAGGTTTTTGGGGATTAGAAACAACAAAAACAGTTTTTGGCTGGTCTGCTTTTGGATTTGGAGTAAATTTGCAGATGTTTGCAGCCATGAGAAAGGTCCGCTACTTGGATCCGTTTCTTAGCTCAGCTGTTGGATTTAGAGTGAAAAGAAACATATGTTTGCTGGGCTGCTCAAGGGCAATGCTAAATCCTTGCTTGGGTTACATAGAAGGTCCCCTTTCCAGGCAGTTTCCCATAGGGATTATGGAAAATCGGATTGGCCAACCCTCGATTTTGAACAGCATCCAAGTCTTTTTTCAGATGTTCGTCAGAAGGCTTGGTTTGGGAAACCAAAAGGGACATCCACAAAACCCACCAGAGAAAAAACAAAAACAAAAAAAACACGACACACGACACATACCGTACCGGGATTTCAAAGGTGTTCAGATGTTCCCCAATGGTGAATCCGATCCGATCCGATCGGCCTTTCGGTCCTTTCAAAAACAAAATATGTCCAGTTCTGGATGGATATGGGTGTGGCTCAAAATGAACCAGGAGGGGCAAACCGCAGGTTCTGGTCCATGTTTTCACTTACCAGGGTTCCATTTTGGTACAGGTTTTTTGAGCCATAGCCATATGATACTTTGTTAAACTGTCAGAATAATTTTCTGGTTGTCCTCTTGGTTGTCCTCAATCATGCATTTTTTGTGCAAGTGATGTCCACGAAGAGTCTCGGATTTCCTCATATGGTTGGGTTCTCAAGGAATTCTGAAGCGGAAACATGGGCTTAAAGTAAGAACATGATGGTTGTTTGGCATGTGCATGAAAGCCTCCCTTCAAGCCTTGCGTTCTTTGGCATTGGGGCAAGCCTCATGACGTACGCGGCAATCCCGTTGACCAACCCCCGAGCTCCGTGTGCCCGAACCTCGGGGGTTGCGACGGAGAACCGGCCGAAGCTGGTGGCAGGCGTTGGCGCTTGAAGTCTCCGAAAAGGAAAATCCGCGGTTTGGCCCATCTTCCAGCGGGTCAAGAATATGTAATCGATGTTCCCCTGTTGGTTTTAAAGGGAGTCGATTTCACTACTGGACATATATTATTTTTTTTCCAGGGGGCTTCAGCAAATGGAGGTCCAGCCCGAATGGTTGAGATGAAAAAAAAACGGTTCTGCAATGGCAGGCAGGGAATGAGAGTTGGAATAACCTGAAGAAAAGCATCCCTTGTGGTTGCCTGTAAGGGGATCCCTAGGTTTATTGTCAACACCCGGAAGGTCATTCCCTGCTTTTTGCTCCAGCAGCTTGTAGCAATCTTTGTGGTTTCCAGCTCACAGCTTCGGATTTAGAGGGAGGACTCACCCAAATTTTCTGCACACAACAGGGGACACGTGAGTCTCTCATGGTCAGTTTCTTTTTGAACCCCCCAAAACGGACTTCGGAATTTCCTTGTGATTTTTTAATAAAAAGAAGAAGCAACTAGATAAACAGGGTACTCTCCAAAAATAGACCTGGGCCCACGATGTCTTTGACGCCTGGGAGCGATCCGAGGGCGTTCTTAGCAATCCGATCCGCAGGCTACCTGGCGCTCAACCCGGCGCCCTGTAAGGAGCTGCGGGCTGGGCTCACCTGTGGTTCAAGTTGGGCTCGGTCCCCAGCCATTGGTCATGCTTGTTGTTGGGAAACATTGTACATTTTGCTTAAACTGCTAAAGTTTATATATATATATATATATATATGCTCCCCTTCCAACGTCAACCAAGTGGCGCCCTTTCTCACCAACCTTTTTTGGGGGCCTTCGAAGGGCCCCTCATGGAAAGTGGGTGGGTTTTGACACAGGGATTTAGTAGTTGTTTTTTGTGTATTTTGGTTGGAAGGGGAACCCCCCTACTGAAATAGACTGCAGAAAAAAGAAACGGTACCCTTATTTGAACCTCTCTACTGGAGGACATAGTCATTTGTTTCAAGGTAATGTTGACCCCATAAATCAACCAACCAGTTGATTCATACGGGGGTGGGTTTGGTAGGGAATCATCACTTTGGAGGGGTGTAATGCCATGACGCAGCACTCCTAAGCCGCACTGGTGAAACTGGTAGCTTGTCCGCCTGTGCTTTCTGATTTAAAGACAATGTGGATAAGATTATACCTTCAGGAGCATGTCTTACCACTGGCGGGCATATCTCTAGCACAGCCTTTAGCTCGAACACACAGGCAGCGAGCCAGCTAGAGCCAGCCGCTTTCAGGTTGGGAGATATCAAGGTAATATTCACGTTCGTTTGCCACAAAAGACACGGGACACCACATGACGGTGTTTTGCCTGGTCTGGCAACTCCTTTCTTTCCGGGTCCCTATGGATTTATCGCAGATCGCAGAACGCAGAACCTCAGATCGCAGAACCAGCAGATCGCAGAACCAGCAGATCGCAGAACCTCACCCCAGAAAAAGAAGAATGAGAGGAATTTCCTTTCAAGGGTCGCTAAGTATCATCTCTATGGGTTGCTCCATGTTTGGTTGGTTTTCTTAACTGTGTTTTTGCCCACCACTGGCTACGAATGGGCTTTCATGGCAGAATTCAGCTCTTTGGGCCTCCTTTCCCGCACTGAACCGGGTTGCCTTCATTTCCCCCGGCAGAAATACTAAAGTTACCCCCTCTCTCCAGCAATCAAAGTGGATCGGGGGCTTCCCCAAAAGCGAGGCAGTCCTCCAAAAGCCTCCAGTGAACTGCCCTGATTGCAGGGAGGTCAGTTTCCAGGTCCTTCTTTCGCCTCTAAGCGCTGACCGGTCTCCACCCACCCCAGGCGGATGGGTTTTAGAGGCGGAGAGGTTTGGAGTTCGAGATTTCGAGCGCAGGAGATCTTGCGGTTCCTGGCCCTGCAGCACCTCCCAGGGATTCTGCCCTTGAAGCCTGCCGCGGACCTGGAGACTTCCTTGAGCCAGAGATGGGTCCGAGCGTTGGTACGTCGAAATGGGATGATGACATCGTGGTCAAAGTCCAGCTGGGCAAAAAGCGATTCATTTGAACAGCCATCCAGGGAAATCCAGTGTTTTTTTGTTTTGTTGTTTTTTTGAAATGGAGAGTCCAAAGATCAACACATCTCTAGATGTTCAACTAGGTTCCCCCAGGAGTGCCCTTTCTCACCCACTTTTTTGGTTGGGAGGGTTCCCCTACTAAAATAGACATCCTGAAAAAGTTGGTACCAACTTATTCTAACCTCTCTACTGAAGGACCTAGTCAATGAATCCATTGGTTTCCGCCAGCTCTTTTACTGGTCTCCTTTGGCCCTAGGGGACGGACGCGTTTGTTCGGTTCGATTTGAAGTTACGAGGCCCAGGACCCCGACGTCAAGAAGTACTGCGAGTCTTTGGCCTGCGACGCCATGAAGATGGCGCGCTCGATTCTCGAGTTAAGAACCGGTCGAAGGGGTGGTGAAGCGGTGAGGTCTGGGTGCTTTTTGGCACGGCTTGGGTCAAAATTTGGGAGTTGGACCTTTCAAAATGGCTGGATTCCTGTTGGTTTCCCTTTAGACCAACCCCAAGGTCACCCAGGCTCAAGGAGAAACACCCATTTTATAGTTCTGTTTCCCTCTCGGCGTGTTACTAACTTGGCCTCGGACGCGTTTTTTTCAAGCACGGGTTGGCAGGTGATGACGGCGGCGAGGAAGACCATTGTGGCGGCGGACGGGGGCACTTTGTGGAAGGAGGTAGTGAACGCAGTGATTCCTCTGGCCGGGGACCAAGACCAAGAGGCTTCTGGCAGGGATCCATTGCAAAGTTCTAGGGGTACCTTCGAATTCCATTCTTTTCAGGGATCCTTTTTTTATATAGAAATCCTCCAGAAACCCAGGGAAAACGCCTGGTTTTGGAAAAGAACGATGCTTGAAAATAATGGGGAATCAACCCCTAGAGAATTGTGTTTGTTTGTTTGCTGAACAGTGGGGAATCAAACGTGCAGTGATCTGATGATTCACCAAAATGACTAGCTGTAATATAGCCAGGCGACGGCACAGTAGAACGAAAACCGCATGCATTGACTCGGTCTGTTTCTCATTCAGTGGGTCCCGTTGGACCAACCAACCGGGACCGCTCATGTTTAAGTGGAGACGTTTACGGACATGGACCTCAGGGTTGAATCGCTGTGGGGCTATCACCTCGATTGGTTGAAGGGTCACGGGGGCTTGTAGGAAAAAAGAAACCAACCTCTTCCTTGATCCAGGACCCCGAAAAAGCGGGCCTTTGGCGGAGTTTTTTGGGTCAAAGAGATCAAAGAGCAATTTCAAGCAGGCCCTTTTGTCTCCCCAAGCCCTGGCGCGCCTCTCTCGCTGGACGCGACCTCGAGGTCTCGGAGAGTCGCTTCAACGTGGACTGCCGCGCCCAGCTGGTCTTCGGCATCGGTCAGGTGCTCTCAGTGCTGCAGGACCCGCCCACCGGTGTTTCTCTTCTAGGTCCCCCAGCTAATCAGGTGCCCTTTCTCACCAACTTGGGTTGGGAGTTCCCCTACTAAAACAGACGAAACAGAAGAAGTTGGTACCCTTGTTATAACCTCTCTACTGGAGGACCTAGTCTTTCCGCCCAAAGCGGATCGATCTTGTTTTTGTCAACCTTTGGTGTCCCCGTTTTGAACACAACTTTTGAGTCACGGCCCCAAAAGGTGGACCTTTCTATTTTGAGGTCCTTTGGGCAACTGAGGTGTAGTTTCTTGATTTGTGCCGTTGTGTTTGTTTCTCGTGCTCGTAGTGTTGGTTGTTTGAGCCAGGGCTCAGCTGTGTTTGTGCTGTGGTGATGTGTTTTGTGTTTGTTGTGTGCTTTGTGTTTTGTTTGTGTTTTGCTTGTTTGTTTTGTTTGTTCTCGCCTTTCGTGCCTTTAGTCCGTGCTTGCTGCTTGTCCGGTTGCGAGGTTCTGCGATTGCTTGTTCTGTTGATTCCCTGCAACAAGGCGTAGGTGGCAAGAGGCCTGCAATACGCCGCCGCCAGTCAAACTGGAGTGAGCTATGAGGCTACTTTAGGCGTGAGCTTTCATCGTGGCCTAGTCTCTGCACACAAGGACTTCGCATTGTGCAGTGGCAGCTCCTCATGTCTCCCGGATCGTTCGGATTCGGAGAATGTCGTGGCATTCGCAGCTTCTCTTGAAAGCTCCCGGAGCTGAAGCTTCCTGGCTCAACAGTCGGCTGTATCCCCCATCGAGGGCTCTTGGACGTTTCACTTGCAGTTGGGATGAGTTACCTGCTCTGATATCATGCAATCGGTCTGAAGTGTCCTGGCAATACAAGTTTCTCCCGCTGCTTCCAACTCAGACAATGCGAAACCAAGAGGCCAGCACTGTGGGCCATTTGCGGGTCGACTTCCTGCCCACCGTACGGCGCTCAATGGATTCTAGGCCCTCAAAGTGCAATTATTTCTGAAGACGCCAGGGCCTTTCGGGGTGCCAAACGGACGGCCCGAATTGTCCATACGAACCCCCCCCTGGTAGGCATATCCTTTTTCTTGTGTCGTGGGCCATGCCTTTGGATAAACAGCGGGCAGAACCCATTCGCAGACATGTTTATAGTGGGTAATTAATTATGTGTCTGATCCTTTTGGTTTCCCTTCAAACCAGCATGCAGAGGGGTACCCTCACAAGGGCACACTTGCGCAGGACTGGAACGAGCTGGAGCATGCGCTGAGCATGTTCGTGTCTCGCATGGAGGTGTCGGGAGTCCCGGGTCGGCGCTGGCAGGCACGTAGCGCATGTCCTTGACCCCAGCAGCTGTTCGGTCGACAGGCCCGCATGAGCTCTGATGGTTGACAGCTTTCAGGGAGGGTTGGATTCAGGAGATTCGGTTCCGCTGTCTGGGATTTGGGTTTCCGTTTCTGGAAGGTTTCCCTTGCCATTCAGCTGCCAAAGTACGATCGAAGCCAAGAGCCGATTTTCCCCGTGGGGCCGTACCAAGACCAAGGTTATGGTAGCAGGGACGCCATCAAGTGAGACCCAGAGGTCAAAAGACGTGACTGTTGCTATAGGAACTGAGAGCTTCTGTGGGGCCTGTAAAGCGCAGGACCAACGCCCCGGAAAAGTTGGACGTCATACTTTTAGGGAAGGCCCTTTTAGCGCTGTTCGGATGTCCACTCAGGAAGTGAGCAGAAGACCAACCCCCCCCGCTCCCGCTTCAGAATGGTTTGGGGTCAAGACCTTTCGATGCTGAATGAGCTGATGAGCCGAGCTGAGGGGGCAAACCCTGAGTCCACCGGGCCAAGTGCCAATGACTTGCCAAGCAGATGCCAACTGAGATCCATTGAAGCCCCTGACAGCCAGGGACACATAACAAACAAGCCAAGCTATTGCAGCTCGGCCGCCTTGTAGGTACGGTCCTACGGATCAATGAAAATCCATTCACCCCATTCGCTACTCTATCCACCAGAACTGGCTTGCTTGTTTGAGCTTCTAGACTGTTTCATGTCTATTCCTCGTGCACGTCCCCCTGCGCGCACCTTGAGCTTTGCAGGTGGCATCTGTGTTGACCATAATATCCTACTGATTGCTATACGCAAGTATTGAACATGATACATGCCTTCTTGCACGGATTCATTGTGTGAATCTTTGTGTGTGCCAAGTCCCTCTTTCATTCACTGCATGCATGTGGAAAACGCAGCTCGTGAAGAGACCGGGAAGAGGGATCGCGCTCGCTCATAGCTGTCTCATGTCTACCTGATGAGCGTCGAATGCCGATGGAATCGCCCCAGAAGCAGAAGTCGAATGCCAAGGAGACTCCAGAATGTGACGCTGCTCCTGCTTGCGAACTGCTTCCGTTCACCGAGTCTGATGTTCCACAGCTGATTAGCTGGATCCCCGACGCACGATCCTTGATGACGTTTGCGGGACCGCTGTATCAGTTTCCTCTGACCGCAGAACAGCTCATGCAGGATCTTTCGGAAGCAGAGAAAAAAGAGAGCCCAGCCGTTACCTTTTCAAATGGGTGGACGTGAAAACTGGCCAAGTTCTGGGCCATGCGCAGGATAATTCAGCCACAGTCGGGCGTTGATAGATCCCTCGGCAAGCGGCCGGCGGGGGCAGGCACTCGTCGACTCCTGCGTGCGGTGTGTCGCTACGGGTTTGAGCGCATCGGACTCCATCTCCTCCGACTCAAGGTGTTTGACTTCAATGACGGTGCTCGGCTTCTTGGCGTATGCCAAGACAGGATTTGCAGAGACTGAGATGTTTATGGGCGCCCGCTCAGGATGAATCGTGGAACTTAGTGGTGATGACATGCAGCCGAGAGGCATTTACACAAGCCACCCAGATCTGGTTGAGCTGTTGCCCAGGATTATGTAATACTAACATGAACTGTGCATAGATGCTTCACAGCCTTTGTAGATCAATTTAGGGGGTTCCCCCAAATGCCAGGATTTGTATCGAAAAGGGAATGCACATCTATGCACGAACCAGCGTTTTAGTTGCCAGTTCTCAGCTTCAAGTGCCCCTTCAAGTGACCATGGGTCGACCTGTTCTTTGGTAGCCTTGTGGTTTTAAGGGGAAACCCAAAGGGAAACCGGCCACCATTTCTGGGGGTCCCGTATTTTTTTTGAGACAGCGCTGTTTGAGGGCGTCTCGAAATCTCGCTGGTGGTCTTCCGTAAAACCAACATTCCGAGGACAACTTTGAGAATGTCAAGTTGAGCGAGACGCGGCCTCTGAGTCTGTGCGAATGGATGGATCCTTTTTGTGCCGAAATATTTGTTGCGCGGCAACCAAGGGGAATTTTAGCTTTTTGTTTTTGCACCAAAGGATGGTTGAACAGTAAGGAGAATCAACCCCCTACTCTTGTGAAGGCGTGAGGCTTCGCCAAAGCAAAAGAGATCATGTAAAGACAAGCAGGAGAATCCAGCTTTCCTACAAAGGGGAAAGCCCAAAGCATGAAAAGGGGCCGCCACTGAACAATTCGTCCTAAACATCAGCTAGCCTCCGAATTGCGGGGTTACTTGAATGGTTCCCTGGAGGTTTGGTCAACACTGGTAGTCGATGGTAGGTAATTACACTGGGAATTCACCAAATTTCCCCACAAAATCCAGGGACACTCATTTTCCAATGTCTTGGTGGAACCGTAATGAGGACACTCAGAGCCGATTGGCCGAAGGCCCATCCAGCCCATCCTCGGCAGCCTGCCAGCTGAGCCGCCACTTGGCATCGAGTTGGGTCCCGTGGTCGAAAACATCATTTAGTTTAGAGGCTCCCTGGACTTCCCCAAATCAAATGTTGATCAATTTGCTGATGGGTTGCGCACTGTTGAAGGTTCCCTAAGGGCAATGGCTCGGAACCCTTGCATCTCCCTTTGTGCCGTAACTTGAGTGGCTCAATGGATTTCGCCCTTGTGGGATCGATCCCATGGGATAGATCCAAATGATACTCTGGTTCTACTACGCTTGGGCTGAGTTGGCAAGGTTCAAAGGTGTTGGGGTGAAGGTTGGACACAGCTCTGAGACCGAGTGCCCCAGAAGAAGGAAATCGGGACCTCAAAGGATACAGTTCAACTAAAAATTTGGCTAAAGAAATCAGCTTTACCAACACAGGATCCCGTGTAAAGCAGTTGGTTTTTGGATGCATGCTTTAAGGAACCCGGTCGCCACTGAAGGCAAAAGGCAATGCCAGATCGGTCCTGATATCCGTTTACCTACCAGATCGCTCCTTGGGCCATCGGTTTACCGGTGAAAAGGTGATCGGTTTGGCTACGGGGAATAGACGTCTGTTTTTGCGGATACCCATCTTGGGTGGTTTTATGGAAGCCAAAAGGTAAACCAGCAGCTTGGGGGCCCCCCAAAAAAAGGAAAACAAAACACCCCCATATGAGGCTTTCTTTGAAGGGACCCCTTTATTTTGGATGGCAGCTGGTTTCGCTTGGGTCGGCGCAAATGCTCGCAATGCGGCGAGAGGAATGCTACATGGGGACTTTTTGTGTAGCACACAGGATGAATCACTCAGTTGATTTGAATAGGGGCTCGTCCCATCCCCCGCATGTTTTTTTACGAGTAGCACGGGATTTCCGCATTCTTTGGGCACTGGGCTCCCGGGTCGCGGGTCGCGGGAGCTGGTATCCCGCCAGGTTGGGATCCCGCGCGGTGCGCTCTCCACGACTTAAGCGGGAGCGCTGGAGGGAGTGCGGAGCTTGCCACCGAGAATCATTCTGGTTTGGAATGTGTACATTGTAGACATACCCGGGAAGAAGCCCTTAGAATGCAGGGTTGCTTACCTCTTAAAAACACAACTTTTCAACTGTTTGGGGGTAACATGGCCTATATGTCTGTAAAAGATTAACTTCCCCAAGGCTTGGAGTTTTAAGGGGTAAGGTTGGGAGCCAAAGGTCTCGTGCAAGGTGTTTGTGCAAATACTCAACGAGACCAAGTTGACGAACGTAAGAAGCAAATGGAAGCAGCAATCCTTTGGTCATGGTTCTGTTTCAAGTAGAGTTGTCAGACTTGTTTTGCCTAATCCACGCAAGTGACTTGACAATCTTACGCAGTTTTGAGGACCCAGGGGTTGGTTTAAAGAAATTCACGTGGCCTGTGATTTGGCCTATCCACGCTGGAAGCGACTTATGATTCCAATGAAGCTCTGCTGTTGTTCACTGACGTCACCCAGACATGTGCATGTTTTTTTTCAGCTTGCTTCGGGAGAGGCTTCCCATTAAAATCAGCTCCTTGGAGTCTCCATGATCTTCAAGCATGTCATCAGCACCCCTTTCTTTTGCGTAGTGACCCCCATGTTTTCAAGGCTCATGGAGAAACTCCAGGTGCCAACCCCAAAAATGCGTAGCCTTTTTGCCCTCGACGGCAAACCCCCCCCCCCAAGCCCCGGGTCTCGTTCCGTTGCCAGGTGAAGACCACCCGGGACGGCAAGGCGCCGGTGGAGCTGAAGTTGTACATCGCCTCAGCGGGGGGCCGAGGGGCCGAGGGCCGCCGTTTGCCATGTGACCGGCCGGTGGGGATGACCAGCGTTCGAAGGTGCTACCTTCCATGTCCAAACCCTGTCCAGGGATCCTTCTTTCTAGAAAGCCTCCGGAAACCCAGAGAAAATAGCTGGCTTTTGAAAAGAACGACGGTTGGAAAGAATGGGGAATCAACCCGTAGAGTAGTTGGATGACGTGGGTACTGTCCCCAATTCTTTGGTGCATTTTGCCAAGGGATGTTAGGACTTTAACGTTTTAGCCAACTGATGGGTTTCGAAAAAAGGACACCTATGGTTGCACCTCTGATGTTTGGCGTGCCCAGCTAGGTCCCCCAGCTACAGTAGGTGCCCTTTCTCACCCCTTTTTGGGTTGGGAGGGTTGCCCTAAAATAGACTACAGAAGAGTAAGCGAGTAAGCGACCCTTGAACAAAGCAGTGATCTCCGGCAGTCCTACGTTGGGTTACATGCTCAGTTCTTGTTGGGGGAAAGAGGATGGACATGAGCTTCTTCTTACCCTTTTCTGCATAAAACGCAGATTGAGGAGTGGCCAGACCCCGACTAACCATAGTTGGTGTGGCAGCTCCGTGTCACTTTGGAGGGGGAGAAACCAGATGCAGATGACTAAGACTGACTTGATTGGCAAGGCTGCCATTTCAGTTTGTGCATTGTTTCTTGTCTGTCTGCCGGTGCTTGTTGTTTTGCCGGTGCTTGTTGTTTATTCAACTGTTTTGCTTCTCATGGTTGTTGCTTGGTTATGGCCATGAGTGTGCTGCCTTTATGGCTAGTTGGTTGGATCCTTGGACTTTAGCTTTTGGAAAGCAGTGGATTTTCATTGAACCCACAAGAAGTTGTTTTTTTTGCAGTTTCCCAAATGTAGCCAGTCATATTCGTGTCAATGTCGTGCGCGAACCAATTCAAAGTTATAGACATATGAGATGGCCGTTCAACACGCACTTGCGCCCGCCTTCACCTCTCAGCCGCCCGTTTAGGTCTCCAGCGTGTACAACATGCCGCCGCGGGACTGAGCATGTTGAGCGCGGCATGAAGATGCTGGCAAGACCAACTGTTTCAGGGAACCCTAGAAAATTATGTTTGAAGGGTGGCAGAAAAGTTAGCGCTTGTCGAATTGCCCGGCGATTTGCAGGGGCTAGTTCATGTTCTCTTCACGCGCGAGAGTCGCTGTCAATCACTTTATCCATTTGCATCGTGCCCGACCGCAAACCAGTTTTGCCATGTACGGGTTGTTTTTTTGTTTCCGGGGCTGAGTGGGGGTATTTCCTGACTTCGCCCCAGCTGTGCGAACATTTTGTCCCCTTATATTTGCCCCTTTTCGGAGTAGCACCAGGGCCTTGTTGATCCAGAGTTCAGCAAGATCGATGAACCTGGCGAACTCGTCCCGGGGTTTCCGGGAAAAGTGAAGGCTGCCCTCCTGAATCGGACACCCCCGAATCAACCAAAGCATGATGAATCCGGTTCTTGGTCCTAGCCCTGCGTTTCCTCCCCAATCCGTCTTTTTGGCCTTCGCCAAGAGATGAAACGAAGGTCCCGAAAACAGGCAAATCAAGTTGGAGGAGTTGGGCTTCGATTCTTTTCCTTGGCTAGGTCTCCCAGTGGTGCCCTTTTGCCCTTTTTTGGGGGAGGGTTCCCCTACTAAAATAGACTACAGAAAAAACTCGGGCGCCCTTGTTCTAACCTCTCTACTGGAGGACCTAGTTGGGGTTCCCATTTCGACGGCCAGGATCCCTTGCTTGGCCCAGCAGACCACCACCCAGTTCTGGGTGTGGTGGAGAAGCACTTCGCTACCATTGAGCGTGCCGGGATCTCATGCCATTTATTCCTAGGATTCCACCTGTCCCTGAGGGGTCCCTCGCTGTCCCTTTTTTGGACCTCCCAAAGTGGCAGTTTCAATGGAACCCCACAGCACTTTTGAAATCCTGGTACTGTACCCCTCCCCCTCCCCTTCCTCTGATTCACTCTGGTTGGTTCTCAAAATAATGATCCCATGTTGCCCAAAGGGAGGACAAGGGATACTACAATGTATGGAGACCATGCTCAACAATGCGCTTTTTTGAGCTGGATGGGCGGATGCGTGCCCATGAAAGAGAAGCATACGGGTCGGCCGAAGATCGCAAACCGGGAAACGGCCATTGATTGGTGTTCAAAAGTCTGGATGTAGCTGAACTGACCTGGCAGGCAATGTGTCCAGAGATGTGCAATTCTTTGAGACTGGCAGAAACAAGTCGACCGGCAGTGCCGTTCCAAGTTTGAACAGGCAGGGAACTAGAGCCGCGGGTGGCGTGAAGAGTCAGGAGCTATCCAGACTTCAGCGAGACGAGGGGGTGGCTTGACCTAAAAAGTCCTAAAAACCATTCACTTGGGGTTTGTCGGGCTGGTCACAAACCCCTTAGTTAAGTGGAAGTTCGACCATCGTTAGAAGGGTTCCTACTAAGAGAACCATGCCCTGCACGAGTTGTGGCAATGGCACATGGGGGGGGGGGGCACAGCGTTTGTCGCCATGAAGTTGGGACAATCACTCAAGGCAGCATTTCTTTCAACGAGGCTTGGGATCCCTCATTCCAAGCATTTTGTGATTCACTTGGGGCAGTCGTTAGATTGACCAAGCGGCTTAAGCGCCTGTCCGGCGCGCTTGACATCAGATTCAGCTCAGGTTTGCATCCACCATACCCACTACGAGGAGCTTCCTGTTTGCTTGTGCCAATGTGGTTGTGTCTGTTCAATGGGCGGGACTCACGATGGTTATGAAGTCACATCCAAGGGGGTGGTGTTGTGTAAGGCGACCAAAAGGAAGCTCAACTTTCCTCTTTTTGGTTGGGAGACGGACTGCCCTAACTTTGGGCGACGAAATGAACACTGCCGCACTTTACGGCAGCGACGGCAGTTGGCGGTGCTGTGGAGAGGCCTATGTTGGTTTGGAACGCCGGAGATACCGCGGCTGTCCAGGGCTTGTGATCTCACGCGTGAGCGAGCCCAACCTCCTAGGATCCACGTGAGTCTGATAGAGGAGAAGGGGTTGACTTGCATGGAAAATACCCGGTAGTTTGTCAAGATCAAGTCCCACGGTGAATCCCATGGTTTCGTTTTCCTGCGCTTTAATCGAAACCCGTCGGCTCGGAGACGAAGACAGGCCGTACTAAAGCACGCAAGTTAGTGTCAAGTCAGCATAAGTCAGCGGGAAGTAGATGGGTCCTTGTGAATGAACCCTTGATCCTTTGACCATACCCCACTGTGTCACGTTTTTGTGAGGGTACCCTTTTTGGGGCGGTTTAGAAGGAAATTCCAGGGGACACCCATTTTGGGGGTCCCCTACTTTGACACATGTCCCGATTCATTGTCAGAATCAGTTTCAGCATTCGGGGCCAAGGGCGCATCCCAAAACGATTTCGCGACGCAGGAGCTGATGGAGCAAGTCTGC
Source organism: Effrenium voratum (assembly GCA_963377175.1). NCBI lineage: Eukaryota > Dinophyceae > Suessiales > Symbiodiniaceae > Effrenium > Effrenium voratum. Next base: position 1,167,917 of record CAUJNA010003439.1, read on the forward strand.
TTGGCCTTCAGCCCCTGTCTCAGAACTTCCGACGGGGCCAGGGGATTGCTACTAGGTCCCCCAGTAGTGCAAGCTTTTCCATACTAAAAATATACTTCCGAAAAAGGGTTACCCTTATTCTAGCCTCTCTACTGGAGGACCTAGGCTAGAACACCACTTCAATCTAGATACTCGGCCAGAAGTGAGGACTCAGCAAGTGGTCAAGGGTTCCGACGATCTGTTCTCGTTGCGAAAGTGGGGGGGAGGGGGGGCAAGGAAGACCGATGAAGACCGTTTACGAATTCCTCTCGAGCGGAGGTAAAGACGGACTCCTTTGGGAGGTTGTTGGAGGTCAACCAAGGAGGAAGCAATCACCCCCACAGCAAGAGGAGTCCTTCAATCAAAGACTGGCCCAAATCTATCACTATCATCCATGGCTTTGTATAGTAACACTGCCTGGGGTGAAGAGCAGTTTTGGTCAAGGTCATGAGCGTAGGATTGCTCCTTCGGTGCTGCTTTGACGCTCCTTTGTTGTTGTGTTGGCGATAACTTAACATGCAATGTGTCTCAGATGTTTCTGGCAGAAAGCACACCCCGCTCTTGTCTCCGCTAATAGCCAGCGCATGAAACAGGCGTGTCGTGTTTTGCTGTTTGCTTCAGCATGCCTCCGAGGCTCCAATGTTGTACCATGGTGCCCGAAGCACCACGCACGTTGGACTGATTGGACCATGTGCCATCCGATGCGCGGAACTGCCTTCATGCAGCCTTACATGTCCTTCACTTTCAGTCAGTCTGCAATTCTTCGACGGATGTGATCCCAGTTTCTTCCTTTGTTGCAACAAACCGTGGCATTTCACTGCACATCCGATCATCCTCTCAACGAGTATCTGATCAAGAGGTTTGTTTGAAAGCACAAGCCCCTTCCAGGCTCCGTGCTTGAAGCGGGCCCAGGGACTGGGAAGCACTTCGGAGATGAAGTCGAGCTGTTTCCGGGGATATCAAAAGTCGGAAACTTAAAAAATGCTTCTCTTCAAGGTATCACCCTGAAATTGGGTGTGACAATTGCAAGATGCATTTCAAATTCTGGTGCCAGATGGGCGAAGATCTGAGATGGCCAAGCAACTCGCAAGGATTGAGTCACAGTTTCAGTCCCTGGGGAACGAGCGTCCCAACTAGAGAGTTATTGTGCAAAAGCCCCTTTGGGTACTGTAGTCCCGAGGTTTCCCCCCAACAAAAAAAGAAGTCCCGTGTGCCAGGTGTTCAACCGATGAATTGGAGGGCTCCCCCCAGAAAGGTCTTGCGGAACACGGTCGACCTTGACTTTTTTTTTACAAGATCCCTTGTACCAAGATTTGCTTGCGACCAATTGTGGAGGGGTGGCTAGCTGGAAGGTGTGACTCTCTGCCACATGGCCATGTTGTTTGAGAGTAGGAACCAGCTCAAAAGTGGTCGGTGACATAGATCTCCGCCTAAATGATTTTCACCAATTGGTCCCCAACCAAAATTCAGATTCATGTCCGTGGTTGTTTCAGTGTGACTTGTTTTCATGTTCGACTCAGGCTATATCTTGGGCTTCTCTCGGGAGCACCTGCCTCAATGCCATCCGAGATATGTCGCCGCAAATTGGTTACTTTTTTGTAGGCCAGCGTTGCGGTGACTGGCTTATTGACTCATTGACCATTTGAGGCTTAGTGGGTGCCTTTGCCGGACTGCCGGACGGAAATCTTGAGTTTCCTTCAGCTTCCCTTCACCAGAAAACAGCTAATTGTAAACGCTTCGCGCTGCCCGCCTCGGCCCAGCCTAGTTTGAGGGAAGGGTCAGGAACACCGAAATCCAGTGTTGGGAAGGTCCGAATCCTACTGAAAGCTTGTGACCGCACCAGTTCGCCCGTGCTAGTTCGATGTTCGGAAGCCGTCCTGCTCGGACAGTCTCGGGCAGCTTGGCTGGTCCTTGCTTGCGTGGGTTGTTGGTTGAGCTGGGCCTGAAGCTAGTTTACGGCGGGCTGGCCGCACGGAGGGGGCTGGGCTACGGCTGGGCTGGGCCTGAGGCCAGCTTCAGACACGTCAGACAGGCCTGGCCAGCAGGCGAACTGGGCTAGACGCTAGTTGAGCCCAGGCTGGTGAGGCCCAGTCTCGGCGCTAGATAGGCTGAGGCCTGCGAGTCTGAAACAGGGTGGGCTTGGGTGAGGTTTGCTTAGGCGGGTTGCTGGTTGGGCTGGGCCTGAAGCTAGTCTCAGTTGCTGGCTGCGGTGGACTTTTAGACCGAAGCCGCGGAGCCGGTCTCGCTTTTCCAAGTACGAAAGCTCCCTTGTCTCAGTGGTTATGTCTCTGCACCACCTGCGGCCGTCCATTAATGAACCAACCTTGCCCATTAATGAATCAGCCCGTTCCATTCTTGACTCAAACTTGCCAAGACTAACGAAGTCCTCTGGAACTCGGGAACTTGGCCGCTTTTGCGCACTTTTCGGCCCAAAAGAGAGCGGTGACGAAGCGGTGACAAGCGGTGACAAGCTCGGCGGGATGGAATTCGCCTGTTTTCCGGGCACCTGTCTCATACACACTTGGGCCTGAGGCTGGGTAGCGAGTTGCTGGCTGGAGCAGGAGGTCAAGGCCTGGCCAGCCTGGGCTTAGTAGCTGGCGTAGCTTGAGACCAGTCTCAGACACGTGAGACTGGTCGTTGGCCTGAGGCCAGTCTCAGACACGTTCGACAAACCTGACCTGGCACACTGGGCTGAGCCTGCTGTCTCAGCCACAAGGCTGCGAAGCCATGGGTGGGTTGCTGCCGGACTACGCTGCTGGTTGCGCCTGGAACTTGGGCTGGGCGGGCTGGGCTGAGCTGTGCTTGGGCGGGTTGTGTTTCATACACACTTGGGCCTGAGGCTGGGTGGCGAGTTGCTGGCTGGGCTGGGCCTGAGACCAGTCGCAGACACGTAAGACACGCCAGTAGGCGGGCTGAGGGACTGAAACCAGTCTAGACTGCGCTGAAGGGGCTGGGCCTGCTGGGGGGCGAGACGCGAGCAGGAGGTCAAGGCCTGGCCAGCCTGGCAGCCGGACTGAGGGGCTGGGGCACGTCAGACAGGCTCAGTCTCAGACACGTGAGACTGCGCCTGAGGCCACGCTGGGCTGAGCCTGCTGGTGGGCTGGGAGCTGGAACCGGCCTAGTGGCTGGCATACCCTGAGATGCCTGGGCTGAGGTGGGTTGCTGGTTGGGTTGGGCGTGAAGCTAGTCTCAGGCTGCGATGGGTGGGCTGGGCTGAGCTGTGCTTTGGCGGGTTGCTGGATGGGCAAGGCCTGTTTCAGACACACTTGGGCCTGAGGCTGGGTGGCGAGCTGGCTGGGCTGGGCCTGAGGCCAGTCGCAGACACGTAAGACACGCCAGCAGGCGGGCTGAGGGACTGGGCCTGAGGCTAGTCTCAAACCTGACCTTGGCACGCTGGACTGAGCCTGCTGGCGGGCTGGGAGCTGGGGGCCGGCCTAGTGGCTGGCATGCTCTGAGATGCGCCGGGGCTGGGCAGGCTGTTGCTGGGGGTGTTTCAGGCAAGTTGGGCCTGAGGCTGGGTGGGCTGGGCTGACAGGCCTGGCCAGCAGGCGGTTGCTGGTTGGGCTGGCCTGGAGATCATGCTTCTCAGGAGAAAAAAGCAATTTTCTAGCAATTGTCAGCACATTTTCGACAAAAATGGACCCATGGAACCCGAAAATTTCAAGGCCCGCCGGACAGGATTTTGGGCCAGCCGACATGGGTTGGGGGGCGGGGGCCGGCAAAATTTTGGTTGGGAAAAGCGAAGATTCTCTTTGGAGAAGAGATCTGAGCGCCCTTGGCCCCTTTGGGGCCGAGGCGAACTTGCAGGGGGTGCCAAGTTGTTTGCTGCCCCGAATTGAACGCTGCCAGGAGTTTTCTTCCATTTGCCCAGGATTTGAAGCCCCAGGAAGCGGTACCCTACCCATTAACGTGGAAGCTGACGTTTAGGGAGTCTTGGTTTGAACCTTTTCCTTTTTACAGGGACCCCTGTCAGGTTCCATGTGACAAGGGTGGGAGGGTACATACTGTGCAAGCAAGTTTTTAAGTGCTGAACACACCGCAGTCTGTCCATGCTGCTCTGGTCTTCCTCCATTTGCTTAAGAATATGTTCTATTCTCCCTTGTTGGTTTTTAGATGAATTAATGAATTCGTCACTACTGGAAATATGGTTGTTGTTGCTTTCCTGGGGCCTTAGCCAAAACTTCGGTGTTCCTCAGTTCAGCAAGCGCTTGAAACCGGTAGCATATTGTATATAGCATCCTATATGTATACACGCATGTAATATGTACATGAGAAGGGTCCACGTTACCCTCATGAAGATTTAGGGGGGCAATTCGTGTCATGGTTCCATATGCTTTGCTAACTCACATGGAAAACGAGAGGTGACTCACGAACAATACGACACCCTTGCAATTGTGCCCTTTCAGCAGGCCAGAAGTTAACTCACTGCAATGGAATGAGTACACGTTTAGCACATAGTTTTGACCGTGGCTCGTATACATGCATGAATATCTATGTTGGCTCAACCAATACATGCATTGTGTATATATTCATGCATTGATTTGGTGCAGACGGATTATTTCTCCTGGTCAAGCGGTGCACCAAAGGTACGCACCCACCTCCGCGGTGTTTGTGCCCATGATGAAGCTCATGGCCAGATGCCGGGCTCCCAGCCTCTCCGGGCTAGGATGCAACTGGACATTTCGAACGTCGGCTCTGAAGGCCTCTTACTTTCCACGGGTTTGTATATTACGCAAAGGGGAATACACCCACATTTAGGCACATTTCCGGATGTATGTGTTGTTTTTGTTTATTTAATTAACATATATATATATATATTGTTATTTTGAACCATTCTGGGTCATTTCCCAAGGGTGTAATCCCAGGGTAGGGTGTAATACAAAAGCCCTCAGATACTTGGGGATGTCTTGCTGCTGGTGTGTGAATTCCAATGATTTGCCCAGATAGTGCAAGTTGAAGCAGATTGCATCGATCCCTCATTTTGGTTTCGACATCTTCTTTACCTTCAAGCCGCTGTAGAGGTTCTGTCAAGATATCCAGAAGTCCGTAGTCCACTTTTAGGGAACAGCGAGAGACTCTCTCAAAAAAGACCCACAAGAGCCATGGGGCTCGCTCTTATCGTCATATTGCTTTCGAGAACGGCATATGTTGACCATTCCGTTTGATGGTTTCAATCAAATCAACTAGTTTCATATTGGGTTATGCTCAAGTAGAGATTATTCAATGATGCGAACTACTTCCCCAATGGTTGGTTTCCCTTTGCTGTTTTGCTTGAAACAAGCCCAAAACGGGTACCACGGTACCACCGATTTTGTCTCATGTGCGCCAATTACTACTCAAAGTGCGAAGCCTGTTTGGAGGAGTGTATTTTTTGGCCAAGGGTCAAAACTGGGGCCCGTTTGATAAGCAGTGTACGATGATTGTTTTTCCAGGCCAAAGTGACCATGGAACCTCTCCCCTTTCCAGCAACTGGTCGGGTGCCCACGCATGTAAAGGAGTCTGCCTATCTAAGCGCTTTTTGTCGAAGCCCGACTCGCGTCCATGTGAGAAACAGCAGAAACCATCGAAAAATGACAGGGGCAAGTCAAGAAGTCGGGGAAAGCGCAGCAGCCAGAAACTGGCAAGCTCATGTCCAGTGAACACTTTCAGTCCGTGAATTTCAAGCACTGGTATCATCTTTCTCCCACGTTGCAACATGGCACCTGACAGGTCCAACTGATCTTTGTGCCTTTTGACAGGTGCCATGTTGGAAAGCATAAAATAAACGGGTATGGGTCAAAGCATTCTACCACCAGACCGCAGGTTTTAGAACCCATGTTTCCAGGGCAAGCCATTTCAGGTACCTATTTCGCAGGTTTCAGAACCCATGTTTCCATTTTCCAGGGCAAGCCATTTTGGGCTTACCCCATTTTTGACCCCCAGCCAAATGTTTTGACTACGCGTCGCAGCCGCGAAGCCGCGAAGCTCCAAGCGAAAGTTCCACGCGTAAACCCGAGGCTGCGAGCAGCACCCGCAGCCCTACTACATGGGCACGGGGCTTATGCGTCGTTCTGGGCCCCGAAGGAGCCCAGCCTCAGAACTGAAGCGCCGGGGTCGAAAAACTTTTCACGTGGGAGTCGCTGAAAAGAGGCAGCGAAGTGCAAGTCATGTGAGGCATTCAGCACGTCGCGTCTTGTTGGGCGAGCCCAGAATTTACGACTCTTCCTGCGAAATGGGGCATTTCCTTCCCCAGCTGCAAGAGCGTTTCAGGATGCACCCCTTGTGCAGCTGTGTTTTCGTGCGAAAAGGAACACTTTGATTTTCAGGCATTGAACAAAACATGGGATTGCGGCAGTGGCTACTGCAACAAGCAGAAGAGTGAGAGCGTGGGGGGGCCCTAATCCAACTGCAGTTGGAGATTAGTTGGCTTTGACTTTGGGGGAGGGTTTGGAAAAACGGCCGTTTTGAGGGGGTCGTGCATTTTCCGGAAGGCAGGATTGATTTTGCGCCGTGGATCAGCCGGAGCGAACCTCTGCAAGCTTCATGACGCTAAGTTCCATGATTGTCCCGGGCATGGGCAACCTTCGATGCACTCAACAGCAAGACAAAAGGAGGGGTATTTATTTTAGGATTTTTTTTTCGTTTTTTTTTTTTGTTTTTTTTTCGCTTCTTGGCTTCTTGGCTTCTTGGCTTCTTGGCTTCTTGGCTTCTTGGCTTCTCGGCTTCTCGGCTTCTTGGCTTCTTGGCTTTTCGGCTTCTTGGCTTCTTGGCTTCTCGGCTTCTCGGCTTCTGGGCTTCTTGGCTTCTTGGCTTCTTGGCTTCTTGGCTTCTTGGCTTTTCGGCTTTTCGGCTTCTTGGCTTCTCGGCTTCTGGGCTTCTAGGCTTTTCGGCTTTTTGCTGGTTTATGCGGCTTTTGGTGGCTTTTTGGCTTTTCGCATCCTCTGCATTCCCAGTTCCTCTTCGGCAGGTGGCGTTTTTCCGACATCATGGGGGGGGCTGCCGCCCCCCCCAACCCCCCCGCTACGTTTTAGATTTTCTGCAGAGGTTTAATTAGTTGCACCCCTAGTTGAATCATCAATTCTTCGAACATCATGGGGGGGTTGCACCCCTAGTTGAATCATCAATTCTTGAACCATCATGGGGGGGGCTGCCGTTTTAGATTTTCTGCAGAGGTTTAATTAGTTGCACCCCTAGTTGAATCATCAATTCTTCGAACATCATGGGGGGGTTGCACCCCTAGTTGAATCATCAATTCTTGAACCATCATGGGGGGGGCTGCCGCCCCCCCCCAACCCCCCGCTACTTTTTAGACTTTTTGCAGAGATTTAATTGCACCCCTATTCAAATCATCACTTCTGGGATTGACATGCCCTCCTACTTGAATCATCATTTCTTTGACCCCGTCACACGATTTGTGGGTGATGCTAGGGATGTTGGTGGGACATGCGGGGTATATTTCGCGAGAACATGCTGTAAAATACGACACTTTACTGGCCCGGCAGAGATTGAATTGCACCCCTGTTTGAATCATCACTTTTTCGAGCATCCAATTTCGCGAGAAAATGCTGCAAAATACGACATTTTAGGTAATCTGTGTAGTCCGTGTATGTCTGTATGTATGCATTTCTTCGAACATCATAGGGGAAGCCACCCCCGCCAACCCTCCCGCTGCCTTGTAAATTCTATCACACCCTTTCTTGAATCATTGCACCCCTACTTGAATCACCACTTCTTCCGACCTCATGGGGGGGCTGCCGCCCCCCCCCAACCCCCCCCGCTACGTTTAGATTTTCGACAGAGATTTAATTAATTGCACCCCTAGTTGAATCATCAATTCTTCGAACATCATGGGGGGGTTGCACCCCTAGTTGAATCATCAATTCTTGAACCATCATGGGGGGGGCTGCCGCCCCCCCCAACCCCCCCGCTACTTTTTAGACTTTTTGCAGAGATTTAATTGCACCCCTATTCAAATCATCACTTCTGGGATTGACATGCCCTCCTACTTGAATCATCATTTCTTTGACCCCGTCACACGATTTGTGGGTGATGCTAGGGATGTTGGTGGGACATGCGGGGTATATTTCGCGAGAACATGCTGTAAAATACGACACTTTACTGGCCCGGCAGAGATTGAATTGCACCCCTGTTTGAATCATCACTTTTTCGAGCATCCAATTTCGCGAGAAAATGCTGCAAAATACGACATTTTAGGTAATCTGTGTAGTCCGTGTATGTCTGTATGTATGCATTTCTTCGAACATCATAGGGGAAGCCACCCCCGCCAACCCTCCCGCTGCCTTTTAAATTCTATCACACCCTTTCTTGAATCATTGCACCCCTACTTGAATCACCACTTCTTCCGACATCATGGGGGGGCTGCCGCCCCCCCCCAACCCCCCCGCTACGTTTTAGATTTTCTACAGAGATTTAATTAATTGCACCCCTGGTTGAAACATCAATTCTTCCAACCTCCCCGCTACTTTTTAGACTTTTTGCAGAGATTTAATTGCACCCCTGTTCGAATCATCACTACCCCGCTCTGTTTTTCTTAATTGTTTTTTTGTATTTTTTTGCTGGGATTGAAATGCCCTCCTGTTTGAAGCATCATTGTTTTGACCCCGTCAACCCGCCAGCTACATTTTTGGATTTTGTTACCCACGATTTGTTGGTGATGCTAGGGATGTTGGTCGGACATGCGGGGGATGTTGAAAACGATGCTGGGGATGTTGACGAGCTAGTGCAAAATGCGGAAATTTCGCGAGAAAATGCAGTAAAATACGACATTTTGCTGGCCCGGACGAAAACCGAAAAAAAATCCCAAAACAAAACGAAAAAAATTCCCAAAATAAATCCGCACCCAAGACGAAATCCAGCACCCGTTGCCACGGATGAAACCCTATAGTGGGATAAACTACCAACTGGTGCAGGATTCTGTCCAGCGACAGTGCTTCGCAGAATCACAGCATGACTTTTCTCACCGTTCTGCCTTCTCAGAAGGCAAGCGTTCGCGCTTGTTGGGGCTCGCACGGCTTGGTTTCAGCGTGTGAAGGGTGCCATCTTCAGACAAGATCGTTGTTCCCTGTTCCTTGTTCCTTGTTCCCCCAATTCAGATCAATCTGGGGCTAGTTGTTAGGGCACCAAAATGATTCCAAGAAACCTTCTAAGAACCCCTCTAAGAAGGTTCTAAGAACCTTTTCTGGGCTGGGGGGTCTTTGGCTTTTCCCCGAGGTGAGCCGCCGCCTGGTCGTGAGAAGCAACATATAGCAACATCCTCGACGAAACATGTAATCCAAAACCACCGTGCTGGAAGAGGTGTTTGAGGGCACCCCTTCGGGGCATTCCATGGTAATTGATCGTGACAGGGAAGTTCTCAAGGCAGCTCAATGGAGTTCACCCGGATTGTCGTGCCGAGAAACAGTTCGCTATTTTTCCTGCCGTGTGGGTGTTGTTGTTTGGTTTTTTACCCTGGTTGTTGGTGTTTTGTAGGACAACAAAATGGACAACCACGATTTGTAGGTGAGTCTAACAGAAAAAAACGCACCCATCTCCGGGTGTTTTTCCGTTTGGGCAATGTTGACCCCATGTTAATCAACCCCAGTTTAATAGGGGGGGTTATTACAAGTGGGGTGGGGGGTGTTCCCCTCCAAAAGTGGTATGATTCCCCACATCTCACAGGCAAAAGCAGCCCCCTATGAATAAAATGGTCGTGGATTTACCGGACACCCGCCGGAAAAAGAGAAAAAACTGCGGTTCCCAAGCGAGAGATCGCTTAACCTCAGGTTTGGTGCGGAACGCGATCGGCTTCTTCGCCTCCAACGCGGAGAATCAGATGGATGCGGTGCTGGTGGACCTCACAGGACCTGGGATTTGTGTTTTTTGGCGGAACCTCATTGGGTTTGGAGGGCTGGAGAGATTTCGGATATTGGATTTTCAAGTTGGCTGTTCAAGTGGCAATTTTTGGAGTGGGAGGTTCAGGGTTGATTTTCAACTTGTTTTTTCTTGGGTGGGGTTAGGGTTTGTTTTACTAGTTTCCACGTCCTTGCAGGAACAGAATCTGCAGGGTAGCACTCGAAATTGACTCTCCGCATGCGGGGAGTTGGGTTGGGTCATGACCCCAATCTGAAACACCACTTGAAGCTGTCGAAAGACAGCTGTCAATGTTGGGATCGGGATTTTGGTCTGTGAGAACCAGGTGAAGGTAGAATCCAGAAGTGAGACTCCCTGACTCCCTGTGCGATCCATGGGGAATCTCAAAATACAATGCAGTAGGGAGAGGAATCCCTCTGTGCCATAGAAAGATGCGCGGTGGTCTATGTGGTTTTCGAGGGTAGAATTTTGGGGGCCTGGTTTGGGGAGAAACCAGAAAAGGGAAACCAACATTTGGGGCCCAGCCTCCATTTTGCCACACGTCCCTCAAGACGAGTTGTCCTTCCCGAGAGGAAGCTTCATTCCACTGCCAGCCAAAACCTGTCCTTTGCACAGCTTCTTGCTGGGTTTTTTCATTAAACCTCAGGACCTGCCCGTGGGCGACTGATTGATGCTCAGGTTTGCAAGATTGGTTCCAAAGCGGCGGCTCGTTGGGCGCGGCAGAGAATTCGTGGATACTGCATCTGTATTATGTTAATACAGTACGTACATATAGTAGCTATGGGTAGGTTTGGGACACGCGGAAGTATCACTTTGAATGTGGGAGCCGGGAGAGGTGGGGCATTCAGTAGGGACCCAGGCATGGGTTTTGGAGGTATGGATGATGATATACTTAGCATAAGCTTGTGCAAGCATTACCGCTTGTTGTTGTGGTAAATGCCCTCTCCCACGAACAAAATGCACCTGCGGGAGGTTCCCGGCAGATAGCATTTCCTCTAGGAACCCCCTGTCAGGTGCCATGGCAACGTGGGAGTATGGGGAGGACGAATTTTGGGGATTGAGTGGCGACAATCTGAGCCTCAGGGTGTTTGAAGCAAGAATGACCTGAGCAACCCATCAGGAAATGCCTCTGGACGAAGTCCTTAGACAGGTGACAATGAATATTGAAACCACAGTGGCTTCATATTGTTGAACGGTTGACGGATGAATCTGGATCTTGCAGCCAGGACCTGAAAAGGAGTTTGGGGCCCTGAAAGGGCCGATTCATTGGGTTCCCTTGCCCTTTTGGAAGAACATCCCACTTTTCTTCCCCAGAATTCGCTCCCCTTGTTGTTCTTTGCTTTTTGGGGTTTTCCATTGCCCAGGCATATTTTTGTTGCTGGGGGTCCGAATTCCAGCCTAGTTCTGCCCTTGCCAGGGCTCTTCATTGCCCCGGTCGCGCGGAACCTCTCCGGAGGAAGTGTCGCAATCGCGCTGGGATCTCTGACAGGGCTGTCGCTCTTGGCTTTCGCTCGTGGCGGTTGATCAAATGGCTGTGGGTCAAAACCGATTTGGGATCCCATTTTGGGTTTTCGGTGCATCACCCATTTTAGAACCCATCCCGGTGGGGATTGGGATGCTCGCCGGGGGTACAGGATTTTGAACCATGGCCAAATAGTTTGGAGGTTCTTGTCCAGTCCAAGGTTGGAGATCTCCAATCCCAGTGACTTACACTCCCCCAGATCATGGAAGCTCCCAGAAGGCCTCTGTAACTGGGACCAAGTCTTCCAAAGGGGTCCTGGGAGCTTCCATGGAATCCTCTGGGGGGAGTTAAGTCCAGGGACTCTAAAGCTGAGGACTCCATAGGTTGGGTCAAAAATGGCCCCAGGCCGCCCATCAGCGCGGCGGCCTACGAGATGATGGCGGAAGCTGTGAGGCCCGGACATCTGAAGTGACCGTAAGGTGCCAAGCTTATCTTTGTGCTTCCAGTTGCACAAGATTTGTTTTGCCCGTTGTTGGTTTTAAAGGGAATCTATCTTCCACTGGAAGTATGGTTTTTCCATCTAGGGGACTTAAGCAAATGGAAGTTTATGCACCTGTGAACCACAATTGCTTTGCTTCACCTTTGTTGGCATGCTTTGTAGGTTGTTTGGTTCTATTCCTGTTTAGTGGGCTTGCGAAAAGCATCAGTTTTTGGTTGATACCATACCGGGGGTTGGCCCGTAAGCCACTATTTCTTTCACAACTTGATTTTGGGTTCCTCTAAAGGGCTTGTTAGCCTGCTTGTACCCTTGCAACGATGTGGGACATATCCATAGGCAACCATGTTCCGTTTGGCTGAATTCAAGGGTGTTGCCTTTCCCCTCTGTACTGGTAAATTCAGTTGTACCCTGCGCATCGGCATTTGAGCCGTTTGGCTTCCCGTTCGGGCCAGTGCTGTGAAACCACATCCTACACAAGTCTGTAAGTGGCTTGTCCAAGTCTTCACAGGCTTTCGTCCATGCCAACTGGTGCAGAATGTTGTCAATCCACAGTACGCAGTTGAAGTACCTAAAGGTATACTTTTGATTGCCAGGTCCGTTTCGGTGAGAGAAAGCCTCCAGTGATTCAATTGAGTGATGAATTTGTTCACGTTTTTGGTCGGGTTTCCTTTCTTTCACGGGAAACCGCCCATAGAGAGTCGCCAAACACGACGGAGTCTTGCTGAGTGTACCTGGCTCCATGATGAGTCAGAGATATGGCCCCTGCGCCACCCGCCCTGAGCAGCCCCTTCTTTGAATCCCCTATCTCGGCAGTGCACATCTCAACTGAGGGCTGTTAGAAGCTATCGGTGTATCGGGTATGGTCCTTTACTGGTGTTGGCATCTGTGTTTTTGGGTTTCATTAAAAAAAAAAAAGAAGTTTGGCTTAGCTGTTCATTTTTCGGGCCAAGGCTTGGGTTGGCAGGGGTCCAAAAGAAAATTAAAAGCAAGCCTAACCCGGTCACCCACCCCCAAAGGAATGAAAAGCAAGCAGGGCGCCTTTTGGCTGCTGGATGCTGAAGCTGAGGCGGGTCCCTTCTGGAATTGTTCATGTTTTTGGGATGGCCCTTCGAGTCCAGGCACTGGAACCTCTCGCTGCTGGCCATCAAGTCCACGCAGTGGATGCCAGAAGTGCTCGACTGCACCATCGAGGCGGATCCCGGATGCCGGCGGGGAGATCGGGGCATCCGAGGCCGAGAGGTGGAGACGTTTTTTTTTTTTTTGGGCTTTCGAATGACTGGTGCTGTAATTTGGCAGGGAATGAGTTGGAATGAATCTAGGGGTTGATCTTCCTTGTTCATTCTGTTCAACCATTGTTCTTTCAAAAACCGGATGAGTTTCCCCAGGGTTTGGGGTGGTTTTCTAGAAAGAAGAATGCCTGGAAAGAATGGGGAAGGTACCCCTAGAATGAACCTGAGGTCCCCTAAACAGAAACCACCAGCGAGAGATGGTTTACAGGGGTCATTCTCTTGCGATCGGTGCGAGAGATGCAGGGGCCCTGAGAGTTATGGTTTGTGACCCTGAGAAAAGCAAAAGCCACCAATTTGTGGTTTCCTTGAAGGGGTCCAAGCCTGGGTCCATTCCCGCATTCCCTACTGAGCACCAACAAAATTTAGGCAAATCGTAACAAGTTCACCGAGAGGGCTTACTGATGAAGAGTATTTGCACTAGAGGTTCCCTTGCTTCTAAATTGGAAACTCATTGGTTTCCCTGTGTTGGGGTGCTTCGGCAAAACGAGAAGCAAGACACGGAAAACAGACTCTGAACCCCATTCGATGCTCATTGCCTTTTACTTTCCGTGAGGATTCAATAGAGATTGACGCCCCTTTCAGCAAATCAACGCGGGGTTCCGGGAAGCCAAGTTGCGAATCATCCTCGGCCCGATTGCTAGTGTCGGCAGAATTTCCCATTGTGTGTTTCCTTGCTTGGATCATTCTGTGGCAAAGATCCTCTACTTGGGGATCCCTTATTCCAGGTTTTGGCATTTTTTGATTTTTTACAGATCATTTGCTGAGTCGCAAAAGGCGACCTTCAAGCACTAGCTCCCTTTGCTCCCTCCTTAGACAACATCATGAATTTGGGAGTTAATTCCCACAACACGTCAATGATAGGGGCGGATACGCAGGCAGCTACAAGAACGCATGCCAACAATGGCCATTCTTGTGCAAACTAGTCGCCTGGGAAGCAACTGGCAATGGGAATTGTCCTCCCGGATCGAAATCCGGAATGATGGATGTTTGGCGCGTCGGCATCTACCACGTGCAGCAGGTGTGCAAGTTGTGCGTCATGTTTGGCGTCAAGTGCTCGATTTCAGCAACCTCAAAAGACATCGAGCTCATCTGAAACCCTAGCTTTGGTTCTTTGGACAAGAGCAGTTGCATTGCAATCAATCGTTGAACATAAATCCGGAGGTTGCGCAGCAGCCATACGGCCTAGGATACTTACTCGCTTGATTGCTTGCTTGCTTGCTCGCCTGCTTGCTTGCTTGCTTGCTTGCTTGCTTGCTTGCTTGCTTGCTTGCCTGCCTTGCTTGCTTGCTTGCTTGCTTGCTTGCTTGCTTGCTTGCTTGCTTGCTTGTTTACTTCTTGCTGTTTCAAAGTGTGAACCTTATGTTGGCATATTTGTTCAAAGAAGTTTAGAGGGCCAAGAAGTTTGAGCTTGTTTTGGCCCATCAACTCGGCAGATCAGGTTGAACGCGGATATTCTAAGCGTGGAGTTGGTCTTAGGTGCGCGAGAGCTAGACCAGCGTATCTCAGGGATTGCGTGTCCGTGCTTACCCGACACCCTTCGCTTGACATCTGCAACTTTTCTACATGAATGCCTTGAAAGGGGGCTGCCCTTCCGAATCAATTCATCATGACGATTGTGCACTGCAACCATGTCAGTTGCAGGCTGCTTCTGAATGAGAATTGCAAGCAACTGCCTGGGCTTGTTTCTTAGGGAAACCTGTTTGGTAGATGTTTGAATCAGACAAGGCAACCGATCATGTGAGAGGCTCCCGAATTTTGAAACGCCCACCTGCAAAAGTGGCATAGCACTTGCTATGCACTTGCGTTTGGGGGCTGGCGGGTTGGCTGCACGGCCACGGGCCCCCTTCCGGAAACAAAACACATATTCGGTTGTTTGTGAAAGCCTTTCAAACCTTGTGTCAGGTTCCTTTAGATCACCCCTTCCCCCCAGTTCAGTGGAATCCCCTTCCTCTTTGTTTCGCGGCGTCACTAAGACTCACAACTGGTTCCACTTCTTGTTTCTACCAGCTGTAAGCCTGGCTTCAAGGCAAACACAGCTTGGTCGGCCAACCAAGGCGCTTCTTTTACTACCAACAACAGGCGAGCGCCACTTGGTCCAGGTTGAACCATTTTTCCCACCAACCATCAAAAGCTGGGGAACCCACTTGCCAGAAACCTTGCCTAAACTTGGTACAAAACGAGTCAACCAACCAACAAAACTTGGGCTCCACTTGCTCGAAGTGCTCGCCACCTTCCCACGGCGGCTTCAGCTCCACCAGCGGAAGCCACGACCGGGCCTGAGGCATTGCCGGGGCTCACGGAGGGCCAGGCGATGTACGAAAGGACCCCGACTCGAGTCGAGTCGAGCTTCCGCGGGACCGGTTCGGCGCCGCGCGGGAAGGCCGTGTTCTTTGTTTTGACTTGTAAGGGCTCGGTAGCTCTTTTTTGTTTTGTTGCGTGAAACAAGGGAACTCAGAGGCCAGACAACTGTCGGGAAGACACCTAGATTGACATGCGTTCGTTGGTTTTCTGTGTGATGGACAACCCCGCAAACGTGCATGATCCCCTCTAGTACTGGGACAAGCCCTATCAATCAACCAGGGATTGATTGCCTATTACTTTGGCGTTCCGGTTGAGCTCAAACTTGCATTGGAACATTGGGTTTGCAAGTGGCAACTGTGCGGTACGCCAAAAAGAGATGAGGCTGACGTGTTTCTCTTTCGAGAAAAATAATGCTCTTTCCAGCTATCAACAGAAAGCGAAAAGCGGAAAGACGTTCTTGAGCAATTCTGACAAAATGAAGCAGTTGACAAAACGTCGGTTGGTTTTGGTCCTCTCGCATGTCTGGGAAGATGAATCCATCAAGTGCTCGCCAGCCGGAGCTGCGGGTGCAGCCTTGCCCCTCCAATGTCTGGAGGAATCGAATCCCCGAGGGAATCACTCGAATGAATCCCATGCCCAATCCCATGAATCCCTTTGAATCACTGGAAGGACCGCCAATGTACAAGACCCCGATGTTGGTTGCAACTCTGAGGCAAATCTGACATTTCATCTAGAACTCAACTGGGGAGCCAAGGGGGCTGTTGAAGGTCGGGTTTTGGGTTGAGGGTACGGTTGTTCTGACGAAGGGTGCCAGCCAGGGAAGCATTTTGCCATCCTTCCGTCCATGTTACAGAAGTGGGTTCTCATCACCCCAGCTATTTGTGTTCCCAGTCCATATGATACGATTAGCCTGGAAGTGTCAACGTCTAGAGTCTTGGGTTGGTTGATGGCCCTCGCATCTCAGCTCGCAAGACAGCATGTATGTCCGCATATAAAGCGTACTATCCAGTTTGATGCCTAAGC
Organism: Effrenium voratum; assembly: GCA_963377175.1. Classification (NCBI taxonomy): domain Eukaryota; class Dinophyceae; order Suessiales; family Symbiodiniaceae; genus Effrenium; species Effrenium voratum. Next base: position 1,184,358 of record CAUJNA010003439.1, read on the forward strand.
TGCAGAGACTACAGAGTATGTGTCGGATTGTTACCTTTCACGGTGCTCCTCTCAGAGTGTCCTCAGGACAATTACGGCGATGATGCGGCCTTGGCCCCATCTGAAGAAACAGCAAAAAGAGATTAGACGACGCATTGAAGGTTGGAAGTGCTTTCAGAAGACCAAGGGGAGTTAACTCTGCGATGAAGGAGTGCAAGCAAGAGACTGTGCTAAGAACGATGTCCAAAGTACAGATTCCGCTTCGGACTGTTGTTTGAAGACCAAAGCCTCGGTCCTCGGTCACACCACCCCATCTTATTTAGGGCAGTTGATCACTGATCGGGCACCCAATGCAGGTTGTTTGCTTGAGAATCCCTTGGACTGTTTTGTGAGCTTTGCAGATGGCTGCAAGCGCTGTCAATCCAATATATCTAGAGTCTCGGACCCATGTTGATCCTTTGAATCGCACAAGTATTCCCTCATATTTTCTGTGCAAGCGTGTAAGACACTTTGGGAGAGTTGACTAAGTACTGCAAAGGCAAGCAAGTGAGAAGCGGGTCGCATGTGCTTCTAACCTCAACCAAACTACTGAGGCAGAACATTAGAAAATTGGGCCCCTTGTCTCATTCTTCCAGCACCGACTTTCTTTATGCCCATGTAGATGGACGAAATCCATTTCGCACGTTCAGAAGCCCAACGGAATGAGTCGGTTCTCCTCCGATTACCAACAAACAGTGAGTTGCAAAGTGGTGCAGGACTTCCTCCATCCCTTGTTTTGGGGTCCCCCAAAAGACCCGCGCAACCAAAGCCCGGGTAGATGAATGCTTTTTTTTGAGAGTGCGGCAAGAAGCCCTTTAAAATGCCAGGTGTTGACTACAACTCACCTTTGGTCAAGCCAATGTAGTGCTTGGAGGGTGTGTTCGTGTCGATGGTCCCAACCGCCCACAAGGGCGCTAACAGACCACCCAAAGTCACCAAAAGCCTCCTCAGTCTACCTCAGCTTTTGCCCCACGATTGACTCCAATTACGTTCCCCAGAATTAGCTCCACTTTTTGTTTACTTTTTTGGGATCCCATTCTTTTCCGCTAACCTGGCAAACAAGTTGTTTTTTTGCTGGGGTTCTAATTCCAGCCTAGTTACATGTCTGAGATTCAGGTCCCACATGTAGCGAACCTCAAAAGAGGTCCCAGCAGCTTTCTGAAGGTTTTCACGGGCATTTTCTTCCGGCGCCCAAAATGACCAAGGACCAAAGACGCGGAGTCGTGTCCCATAGCACAATTTTCCGGAGGAAAAATGTGTCCCGAGGTTCATCCGGAACGTGCTGCTCTGGGGGGATCCGGAGACCGCCAAGGGGGACAACGCCCCGGAGTTGCTGGAGCTTCAGAAGCAAGCGCAGGTGCGGTTCGTGGCACCTTCCGCCCACAAGAAGGGCGGACAATTTTGAAACAGAACAGTTTTTTTGTTTGCATGTTTGTTGGTTTTAACCTCAACTCAGGCTAGGTTAGTTTGCCGTTTGACTGGGGATCAATAACCAACTACTCAAATAAGACACGGATTCCTCGTTTCAGACACCTTTCAAGGTGCCCGATCCTTGTGAGCGTTCTCCTTCGCTGATCCTTGGGGGAAGCACCCGGGCCCCCCCCACCAGGCACAAGAAAACGCACCGACGCTTTTGGGAGCGACAGCTTTTAGCAGAGTTTCCTGCCCCGACTGTCTATGGCCCTTGTGATTTGAAGAAACAATCGGACAGCTGGCAATTGGGTTCTGACTGCCTTTGCGTTTCGCTGGCGTTGGCAACTGGAACATATCTTATAAGCCCACGTGAGCACATCGTCGAGGTGCCACAAGGGCTCGCGTTTCAAGCTTTCCGCCGTGCGGCCGCAAGCTTGCGCGAAAGCTCAGCCCCTTTGGTGTGTGAACATGAAGCCAAGCACCTGAGCCCCCAGACTTGGCTCCAGTCACTGAACAGATAGCTGATGGGGGGTTCCTAATCCTGCCATGCCCTGTCCAGAGCAATCAAAGCTCTGAACTCCTCTTTCCGTCCAGGCCAACGTTACGCACTTGAGGTTTGTTCAGAAGTCTATGTTAAGTTGGGAGGGAACTCGGTGTTCCCATGCTCTTTCTCGAACAGCACATGTTGACCGTTCCCCTACATGGTTCGATGAGTTCCCCTCGCACAAATCACGCTGGTCCAATGATACGACCCCCTTCCCCAATGGTTGGTGTTTCGTCAAAAACCACCCAACTCAGGTGTCTTCAAAACAATTCTGCATTCTATGACCAAAATGCTTTATGGCTATTTGGTTTGATCTTTGAACTTCAACTTTTTCAGAACCATTGGATTTGTCCATTGGACCTACAAAAGTTACACTTGTTGCAGAGGGGTCGTTGCAGCAGCCAAGAATGTGAAGCCAAGCATTTGCACCTCTGAGTTTTGGAGTACCCCAGTGAGACGGGGCAGCGGCAAGGGCATCATGGTGGAGCGGCAGCTGGCCCGGGGTACTGCCCTGCCCGGGCACACAGGGACCTCAGCCCAGCGCGTCTTGGGGGAGGGGGGGACTTGGGGGGCTTGGGCGCCTCTTTTGGGGGGAGGGGGTGCGCCCCTTTCCGGTTTCTTTTGTGGGCTGGAGGGGCTTGTTGCGTGTTTAGGTGGTGCCCTTGCTGTGTGTTCAGGTGGTGCCGTTGTTGTCCAGGGTTGTCTCTTTTTATATGTTTCTTCTTTGGTTTTTTTTGGGGGGGAGGTCCATGGTTTCACTGGTGCCCTTGCTGTTTTTTGTTGTTGTTATTTGTTGTTTTCTTGTTGGGGTGGGGACTCGTTAAAGCACCTGCCAAGCAAAAGGTGCCCTGTTTCTCCCATGGCCCCTGGTGGGGCATTGCAACTGGTCATAAGATCAACTACCCTAAGGGTCATGAGCCCTCCAATGCAGACCCCCGGACCCGACAATGGAGAACCCCGACCAATTCCTCAAGGGCCCTCAACGTAACACCCCATTTGGAGGGCCCAAAAACAGGCGAATCGGACCCTTAGGGTACCTCAACATGGTTTCACTGGAGGTGATACCTTGAGGCACGATCCTACTTGAGGGCTTCAGCCTGCTGACGCCCAAAGTTGGCGTCGCGTTTGCAGAGAACTGGCTGGAAACTGAAAACCGGCCATTTTGACCAAGAACCAACGGATGGCCGAGCAACTTGGAGGTTTCGGAGCAGCCGAAGGTGAAACCGCATGCATGATACATCAGATTCCCAGGCTCAAGTGCTCAGAGCTCTCGTCACACAGTCTCAGCTGAGTTTAACCTGAGAAGGCATGGCTGATTTCCAGAAGGGTGTGTCTCCACTTGGACCCGTCGTCAGATCAACGGCATCCATAGTCCACAAACCAAAGAACATGGCCAGAGACAAGCAAGTCAGGTGATTTGCTGGAAGTCTCGGTAGGCGACTATGTGCCAGGTGTCCTCCCCTTATCCCCGGCAAGCATGGGTGTCCGAAATGGGACCCGTGTTGAAGCGGAACAATGGTAAAGCCCCAATGATCCCCACCCCCTCAAAAATGGAATTGGGGTTACCCCTGGAATTCCATGTGTGGTTCCATCTTCCGCTGTATGGGGAAGACTCAATAAACGGAATTAAGGACCCCCCCAGCCCCCTTCCCCTTAAGGTAGGGGGGATCCCCAATGTGAAGAAGAAAAGACGGTCACCTATTTGCGGACACCAAGGTACCAGTGCAACGAAGCGGGTCACCCCCATTCGGGCTCCTTGCATTGGCTTGGTCTTGGGACATGGCTGCGCCTGTTTTGATATGTTTTGTTACTTGATATTACTTGGGAATAATTGCCTCGAAGATATCCCCTTACATATCCCTAATACACCATGTAAAGTTTGGTACCCGAACTTGAAGGGAGTCATCATTCTCGTTGATCAGGAAACCGCCGCTTCCCTCACTTGGAGACCCCACAGGTCTCTAGGGGATTCCGTCGGTTCAAGCGTCAGTCTTGGGTTTCTCCTTGCTCTATCAGAGTACCTGCGGGCTTCTGGGTTGAAGCGGGTAGGCCCCGGCTGATCAAGATCCTGGCCATGTTGCTGGTGGTTGCTGCCGGGCGCCCAACGCCCAACCCATTGGGCCGCGAAGAGATATTGGGACAGGGATTCGTATCCCTTTGTGGTTTGATTAAACGTATCACCAGTAGGGAGGCCAGTTCAAGTGAGTTTCATTTTCACAGGACGATGGGGAAAATACCTTATATATGAAGAGAAAAATGAGTGAGGGTAAAATGTCAGAGAATAATTTTATGGTTGAGAATTGTGCTAGCTTACCTATGGAAGCATTGTTAAACATCGCTTCTTATATGATTGGCAATGAAGGGTGGTCAAAGGGGAGGTATGGAGAGCCCTTTGATTTTGGGAACGCATGGGTCAGCAAAACAGACAGGAATGTTATGGTTGACCCTGGTTGTCTCTACTTTGATTCTTTTTTTGGAGGCGTTCTATCCCAAACAGTGAAAAGGAAGTCATATACGCAAACGGTTCGATAGGAAAGCAGGGATTCCGACACTGATTCCACGGCTCGGACTGGACTGCTAGAGCAAAGCTGCAACTCAGATGGGTGCCTCTATGCATCAACCAGAGACCCTCAAAGTTATGAATCCTGCCCTGAATCAGGCCAAGGAAGACCAGGGCATAGTGGTGGCTATAGTGTGGTTCGGTCGAATTGAAAAGTCTCCTGCAAAGTGAAGTGGGTGAATCCTTTTTTGGGGAATCCTTTTTTGGGCTGAATTCGAAGAGACCCGTGTCACCCTTCAACCCCCCCCCCCAAGTTTTGATAAAAATGACATTTGGGATCTATTGGCCTGAATGTTCCATGTCACCAGTCAAACACCAGAACCAAACTTGGATCTTGGGCCACAAACACAGGCACCTTGCGCGCTCCTGGAAACGCAATGACATGAAACAATCGTCTCAAGAAGAACTGTCTGCCTTTCGAGATGTCACAGCAGTCCTTCTGCACACGCTGGACTCTTAGCGATCCCCCGCAAAAACCGAAAGAGCTGTGCCAGAGTTATCCCGAAGGCACACCATCCCAGCTAAGGAATCCAAAGCCAACCATCACCAGTTATCCCAAAGGCGGTGTTTGTTTTTAATCCAGCTCAGCAACCATCCCCCAGAGCCAGCTCGCCAACACGGGGATGCTTCCGCCCGCCTTGCAGCTCTTGGGGGCCCAGAGCTCTCCAAAAAGATGCGGCACTCGTTTGAGAAGGAAACCCACCCACGCCACCATAGGTGTCCTTTTTGGTTGGTTTGGCTGATTTATTTTTCGGGTGATTCCTGGTTTACCTGGCGGTTCCATAGAGCCTGACAAGGGCCAAGGAAAATGGTCTTCCAGGACCCGTCAGGTGCCATGCTGATTTGTAGGAGGGTACTAAGAACCAAGTATCCCCAGACCCCCCAAAAAAAGATCAGCAATGTTAGTTCAAGGGTCGAAAGTGGGTCTGAGCACTTCTCGAAAAATGCTTTGGGGATTGTTTCCCTTGAAGCCAGGTTTGGGGTAATTTGACATTGGACCCAGTCATACCCATCTTCTAGCCGTATCCTCCCATTATTTTTCCGATCCTTCTGTTCAGAAGTTGGCCGTTGGCCCAAAGCATCTACCATATACTACAATATATGTTTAAGTGTGTATATACATATATATGAATGTACAGACATACACGTGTAACATGTGGTCGTTTCTGGCAAATGAAGCATGGTTGAGCAGCATCGGCGAGGATCCCGCAGACGATTTGCCAATCATTTACCACTCAACTTGCTGGTTCTCAGCTGGGAATGAGAATTGGAATGACCCTGAAGAAAAACCATCCATCCGATTTGGTCTCCTTTCTTTGGGACTCCCCTTCCGCTTCATTCCCCATACCCGGTCTCGGTTCTTTCCCTACCTGAGCACATGGCAAGAACCAGCCCAGTCCCTCGAACTGACTCGCCGGCTAGGCGCCCAACAACCCCAGCCGTGGCGAGGCCGGATCGGAGCCGAACTCGTGGACGAATGAGCCCCCCAGCGAGGTGCCCTTTCTCACCTTTTTTTTGGGGGGGAGGGTTCCCCTACTAAAATAAACTACGAGCAAAGGGTACCCTTATTCTAAGCTCTCTGCTCGAGGATCCAGTAAAAGAACCCCCTAGAAACCACATCCGGATCTTGCGCATGTGAATGGATCACTTTGTTGTCAAGTGTTGAATGACCTGGGTTGCATTCCCACTTGTAGGTCCCGAGGTGGAGTTCCTCCAGTTGGGCGTAGACTCTCTGAACCATAGAATGTGGGGTGACTGGCCTTCCTTGTGTTTGAAACCTCGCATGCAAAGAGCTTTTGTCATGTCCCAAGATCTGGGGGGCTAGAGCAAGCGCTTTTGCGCAGCTGAGGGCTCAGCAACCCTTACATCTGCCCAAAGGGAAACCAAAAGGGAAATGGGAATCCCGGATTAGTCAACCCCTGGTTGATTCATAGGGGTTGGTAGGGATTTGTTACTTTTGGAGGGAACCCCTAGTAAGACCGGTTTATTGAAATCCGGGGTCAACATCATGGCAGTGAGGGACAGGACCTGCTGCAAAAGGATGTTGTGGCTGTTGGCTTCATGTTGTGCGTTGTTTGTCCTTGCGGAATAAGGATGGTTCCTGTTAGGGTTTGGTCACCAGAAATGAGAAATGGAATACTGGCAAATCATTGGTAGTTTGCTGTTGGTTTTGGGAGGGAATGGCGGCACAGCCCCAATCCCATGTGCTCTTGGAGAAAGAAGTTGCTTTGTCCAGAGCTCACATGTTACATGCTTAAGCCACTTTTGGTGTCCCTCTTGACTTCCCTCCCCCTTTTCCAGATGGCTTCGCACTAAAAGAGGAGCAACGTGGAAATAGCCACTGGTGGTTCCCAACGGCAACTGTTTAGCCAGTTTTCCCGAAATATAAAGCCAGAAGCAGGGAGAGATTTAAAAAAGTAAGAAGACTCGCATCAAACATACGATTGGAATTAGCTTTGCCCCACCCACTCCCTGCCTACTTTCCTATCAGAGAGATCGTGTGTGTTGCTTTCAATCGGAGCGGAGGTCTACCAAAGGAATCCCTGAAACACGCTTTGGGATGCTGACACGATGACCAGTACTTCTGGCTGTGGTTGGGAACACTAGACAAATTATTTCGGGGAACTTCCACGCTAGCCCCCCAAGATATAGGGATGGGCACAGGGTTCTTTCTACTGTTCGCTGGAATTGCCTGCATTGCCAGGTGGTGCCAACCGTTGCTGAGGCTGGCTGACTTCCATGCAAGTGATGACGCCATGCAGGTGTTTCCTAAATGTGGGACCTGGTCTTTCAAGCGGAACCAAAGGAAATCAACGATTTGGGGTGTACCCAAGTTTGAAACATACCCATGCATAGCTCAACCTGTTCGTCATGAACATGTGTGCCGAATGGCAGCTGTTGCAGATAAGAGTCGCCATGCCCCTGCAGATTTCAGCAACATCTGCAACAAATGCTTACTACTCCAGAAAGAATGCATGGTTTGCAATTAGATCGGCCATGTGAGGGCGTATGTGACAGCATAAGTAAACTTCCATTATCTTCCATTTGCTTCAGACTATTCTCTATCTTTCCCTGTTGGCTTTAAGGGGAATCTATCACTACTGGAAATATGTTTTCCCAGTAGACTGGAGCAAATGGAAGTAAATCTTGAAGCTAGGTTGCCAAAAGAGGTGTGATTGTCCTACCGCTTGCGGGATTGCTGAAGATTTACTGCATTTGCATTTTCCATGTCAGCAGTTGGAGTCTGGTTGCCGATAGGCGTGGTCGCCGCGTTGCTGCTGACGATTCTGGGATGTGGCTAGGTCACTCAGAGATCTTGAAAGCTTGAATGTGGCAAGCGAGGAACCAAGCGAACAGCTAGGCTTGCCATAGGAAACAGCTAAGGATGTGCGACTCGCGTGACTTGCTAGAACCTGGAGGAGGCTGCACTTTGGCTCAATGTCCTGTCCAAACGAATCGGTAGACTTGCCAGGGCTGGTGGTTTTCCTTGCATGGTTTTCAATAAATCTGTGGACAAAGGATGGTGCTGGGGAGTTGCTTGCCCGGTGTCAATGTCGTGGCGTGTCAAGACACGATGACTGGACACTCACAACATACGTGACAGGCAAACTCTGCATATCGGCGATAGCTTCCCTCTGTAAGGACCTCATGCCACGACCAGACCGCAGTGTGCCAGGTGTACCGAACTCTACTCATCGGCCCGTCTGCTGCTCAGCCCGCCATCAGAGCTCAAAGTTGGGTAGTTTCACCACTGCTTGAGAGCAAACAGCCAATCAAACTCTGCCAAATTCAGTACCCACATACACGGTCATTGCTCAACCTGCAAGAAACCAATCAAATCATTCCAATGGCTCGTGAATAGCCGCTCAGTCCCCTCTTTGGATGAGCAAGCATACACAGCGAGAGCAAGCTTACGCGGAAGCTCCAACACAAAGAACAAAAGGCATGCCCGGTTGAAGAAAATGATACCTGTGTTGAGAAGAAAGCACATGCCATTTAACAAGGAGGTGGCTGGATTCCTGCCCCATTCGCTAACAGCCCCTCATGTTTCCCATGCTCCTCACAAGCCCTTGGCTTCATTTTGCAATTTCGATCGAACGGGCTTGCTGTTGCTTCATCGAGCTCGTGGTTACTTTCTGTTTGCATCGGGGCCATCTGAGTTAATTAGTAAGTTACAACTTAGGTCATGACTGGGACAACGCGGGCTGACCTACACGGGCTAAGTTATAACTAGGCGAACTTGAGCTAATATCCTGTAGAAGTTCCTGTGGCAACCAAAACTCAAACCCATTTATACGTCTAAGTGGAGTGCACCCGGTCACTTGGTGGGTTATGATCCAAGTGCACTCTTGAAATCCAAGAAGGAACTATTGTACCGGCTCCGGTGGTAATTGAGATCTGGGAGCGTCATTTTGTGGCCTAGCTTGATTGCAACCGACTCATTCTCCTCCAACTCATGGTCATTGAAAAGCTTACAGGGTCCTTGGAGCTACCCAACTGGTCCAACTGAGTCCAATGAAGGGTGACATGTTCGAAACTTCGTGGGTCGAAGCCGACCTTTCAAGCTTATAGTTCTCCCATGTTCCATAATTAGTGGCCCCAACAGGTAAGCCTACTCAGATCCAGGTCCTTAGGGCTGAGTAGATGATGGTTGAAAAGCTAAAAATCGTCACCCAAAGGGACGCCCAAAGGGGCTGAGCATGTTGTTTTGGTTCGCAGACCCGCCAAGGGGGGGGGTGACCCGGCTTTTTTTTGCAGGAGCCCAACATCCGCAGTTGTCGAGGGTCTTCTAAATGCTGGTTGAAAGCTAAATTGTCAACCAAAACCGCCAAACCGGGATGAGTATTTCCTCATTTGTGCTAAACCACCTGTGGGTGTGCAGGAGGTCACCCTAAAAAACCCACCCACCAATCTTCACCACGGCGAGTACCTCGCTTCGAGGTTCGAGTACCTCTCCTCCCAGCAGATCCCGGCGAGCTTTCGGCAACTGCCCGGAAGCTCCAAGAGAGGACCTCCCATCGTGGCGAGTGTCGTTTGTGAACCACCCCAAACAGGAAACAGAAAAAGAAAAAAAGAAGAAGCTCAGGCTCAAATTTCGCGATTTGCGGTTCGGAACATTACCTGTTTGGCAGATTTAAGGTTGGTTTTCCTTGGAGGAG
>CAUJNA010003439.1:1199051-1301551 GCA_963377175.1 Effrenium voratum
CCTTGTTTACAGTGGGAAACGAAACGCGAAAAGCGCGCGGAAACACCCCATCGGGGGGAAGAACAAAGATGTGGGACACGCTTTTGAAACACAATGGATCTTAGCCACTGTCATGTTGACCATATAGTTCGCCAAAGACCTGCCTATTGTTCGCAGAATCCCACTCTTGACATCGTCCAATAGCTGCGGCCTTTGGATGTAGAGGAATGCGTCCATGACGATGCTTGTTCAACAGTTCCTGCTTTGAGAAGCTTGAAATTCCACGCTGACAGGAAGCTAGTAGATTTATCAACGCTTGGAGTGTCAACTTTGGAAGAAGGAAGATCACTGAAGTGGCAACCAGCCAGCTGAATTCTGCTGCTGCCCCATGGCTTCTTACATTCCCGACATCATCGACAGGCTCATATGTGCCAAGACTCCTGCGCAAATCCTGATGCTTTTCCAGGATGCTGTTTTTTCGGATCGCCGAAACTCAGACCGTGAGGCGTCTGGCAATGAACACCCCTCGACAATCAAACCCATTTCGGGATTGTACACTGGCGGTACGGCATTTTGACCCATGCCCCATGTCTTCCGTCAGGAGACTCTAGAAGATTTACGAAGACCATCATCAACGTGGCTGAGCGTTTCGCTGCCACATTGAAGAGGGCTCCGGTTTAATTAGACCGATCTGACACGAAGAAATATCATAATGATATTGATTATATGAATTTAACTTTAGAGCCTCCGGCTCAGTCCGCCGACATTGTCCTCTCCCTTTTCTCCTTCTTCCCCTTGTGTTCTGTTGTCCTCTCTCCCTCCCTCTACTCCCCATCCTCCCCATCCCCCCAAGTCTCACCTCAATCTCCCTCTCTCAATCTCCCTTTCTCTCTCTCTCTCTCTCTCTCTCTCTCTCTTTTTTTCTCTCTCTCTTTCTCTTTTTTTTTTTCTCTCTCTCTCTCTCTCTTTTTCTCTCTCTTTCTCGCTCTCTCCCTGTCTCTCTCTCTTTCTCTCTCCCTTTGCATTGCATTGCAGCGTTATGCCCCCCCTGAGTTGTTTCGGTGTCCGGGCATTGCCCCTTTATGATCGAATTGTTTGCTTACTGCTGGCTTTCCCCTTGATTTCTCGTCTTTTTTATGTTTTTTTTTTGTTTTTGTTTATGATGTCCTGGTTATGTGCTTCTTTTGTTTATTCTCTTTGTTTTTATTTTTATGTGTTTTACGGTGTTTTAACTTGTTTTTTGTGTTGTTTCTTTTTCTCTTTGTTTTTTTGTTATGTCGATTTTATATTTTCTCCTTTTATGTTATGGTTTTTAGTGGTTACCAAAAAAACATGACTTTTTTAGCGTTTTTTGGCAAAAGGCAAAGGGGATTCGAATCTGTCCGAAGATTATGTTTAGTGGAACGTTATTAAATTATCGCACGGTATGCGAAACCTTTTTTTTAAACATTTTTAAGATTTGATATATTTGATATTGGGGGGGAATTGGGATGAGGGAATTCTTTTGGAATATAAATATATTTTATATAATAATATTATAATTAATTTATTTAATATTTAATTTATAATATTAAATATTGATAGATTTTAAATATCTTAATGGTTGGATTAGGATTTTTGAAATGGATTTTATATATATATATATATTATTGATTTTTCAAAAGAATATTACATAATTGAAATATAATTTTTATGAATATGTATTATATATAATTTATTATTGTTTTATTTGATTATATTATAAAAGAATATAATAGATTAGATATATTATATTGGTAATACTATTGTTTTTAAATATATATATATATAAATTACAATTAATATTATATATATATATTGATATTATTGGAATATATTTTATATTTTATATATATTGTAATAAATGTATTTTTGGTAAATTGTTATAGGAAGAATTAGATAGGTATAATATTTGGGTGTGTGTTGTAGTTGGAGTATATGTAATGTGTGTTTGTGTGAGAGGGATAATATTTGGGTAATTATTTAATAAATTCGGATAATTATGTTATATAAATTTACATAATAGATATTATATTATGTGTTTGGGTAGCATTTGATAGGATTGGCTATTATTATTGGACTGAATGTTGTTGTGTTGATAGGCATTATATTTTGGAGAAGGTTGTGTTTAATTGGTTTGGATGTTGTTGGGCGTTGTTTTGTGTAATTGGTTTGGATGTTGTTGGGCGTTGTTTTGTGTAATAAATTATTTGTGTAATAGGAATAATATTTGGCATGACAATTATAGTATTGGCTCATAACACGCCGGAGGTTGGAGGGAAATTGTTGGCCAAATTCCCCTTTTGCCCGCCAGATTCGTTGCCTCAAGTTGTGGCTATGCCGCTTTCTGACCCTATATCCACCGACAATTTAATCCGCCAGATCCACTCGTTTGCCGTAGATGTCGGTCCGGGACCAGACGGGTTAAGAGCTGATTTCTTGAAAGCTCTTCTGGGTTCCGGCTCGGATGAAATTGTGGTGCCGCTTTTTTGCGACTTCGCTCAGTTATTGGCTGATGGATTGGCTCCCGCTTATTTACGCCCTTGGATTGGCGGAGGCCAATTAATTGGGGTTGGGAAGACCGATGCCGGGGAGAACCCATCCCATTGAATGAGGATGCTCGCCCGATTGTTATGGGGCTTACTTGGAGGAAACTTGTGTTTAAATGCACTTTGGCGATGGACCGCCCCGAAGTTCAGCAACATTTGGCACCTAGTCAGTTGGCCGTCGGCGTTTCTTGTTGTGCTGAGGTCATGATCCACGCGATGCAAGAGTGGATTGGGCAAAATATTGCTAGGCCCATTTGTGTTCCTCTGCAGACCGGCATTCGTAATGCTTTTAATGAAATGTTGCCTATTCAATTCTTGAAGGATGCCCGCGACCACACTCCCTCCTCGGCTCGATTTGCTTCTTATTGTTATGGAACCCCGTCTAATTTGGTTTACTAAGGACAATTGGAATAATGTTCGCGAGGACAACAAGGTTGTCCCATCATGAGTCCTTTGTTTTGTCTTACTCGTCATCGAATGCAAACCGCCGTGCTCGCCTCTAGCGACAGGCCCCCGCCGGAATTTACGCCGGCTTTTGCGGACGATGGGTTTATGGGGGAGGAGGTGGAAGATGTTTGGGCTGCATTTCAACAACAGATGCGTTTGGCTCAGGAATACGGGCTGCACATCCAACCGCACAAATGCACCTTGTACCTTCTTGCGGGGGAACAATTCCGCGGAGATGTTTCGCGTTTCCAGGCGTTGGGAGTTACTGTGATTACTGGTCATGATGTGCTTATGCTTAAAGCGCCTGTTGCGGGGTCGGCGGAGTTTTTTTCATAATTTCTATGAACAGAAGAATCAGGAAATTGAGAAATTCTTCTCTGCGATAGAAAGCTTGCCGCATAAGTATACTGCTTTCCATCTTATGCAGAGCAGTGTTGCCTTTAACAAAATGCAATATTTGTGCCGCACCACTCCTCGACCGTTGATTGGACCATGTTTGGATTGGTTCCACGATCGAATGAAAAGATGTTTGGAATTATGCCTTGGCATTGTTTTGACTCGAACCCAGTGGTCGCAAGCCAAATTGCCTACTAAGCAAGGGGGACTTGGACTTCTTAGTCCGCGAGCCGAAATCGGCTTGGAGAACGTTCACCTAGCGGATCTTGCTTACGTGGCGTCAAAGCGCAAGTGCTTGCAAACCATTTGGGATCTTTATCCCGCTTTTCCCATCCAAATTAATATTGGGTATGAAGCTCAGGCCCTTCAGCATGACATGCGTTTCTTGCCCCTGGTCTGCAGGATCCGACAATGGAGATACAACAAGCTACCTTGTTGGCCACTATTCACTCTAAGGTGATTCGTTTCTTGATGGAGCAAGCGGATGTAATGGGACAAGCGCAGTTGCGCACTTTTGCTGTCTTAGGAGCAGATGGTTGGCTTCGGGCACGCCCCGCTCTGGCTCAGGATTTGTTGCTCACTAACGCTGCATTTCGAGATATTGTTTCTGTGCGGCTGGGAATTCCATGTTTTGAACCGGGGGAGGCATGTTCTTTTTGCCACCAAAATTTGGATACTTTCGGACACCATGTTTTCCATTGCATGGGATATGGACACAAACAAGCCACGCACACCATTTTGAAGAACGCTGTGTTTGCTTTAGCCTTGCAGGCTGGTGCGCGACCCTCGTTGGAGCCTGTGAACCTGTTACCCACTGATTCCCGGATAAGACCTGCGGATGTTTTGGTGATGGGAGCCTCGCAAATCCTTCAATCGTCCTGGCGCCGTTTTCCGCGGTTGGCCCTGGACATAGCGGTTACATCTCCTTTCCAATCTCGTATCTTGGGGATGGCGGCACAGGAAACATTGGCAGCAGCACGGCAATATGCCGCGCGCTTATGATGATTTGCGGAGTCGATGTATGGCTCAAAACATTGGTTACGAGCCTCTGGTTTGGGAAAGTACGGATGGATTGGATGCCGAGGGAAAACGACTCCTTCGGTCCCTTGCTCGTATGGTGGATGAAAAAATATTCTGTGTCTTGGGATTATATGGACCCAATTTAAAATCCGAGTCTTATTTGAATTGCAGAGAAATCATCACTTAGCATGTGAAAGGCATCGGGAGGCGGCGTTTGGCCGCATAAATAGGTGATTTTGGAGGTGCGCGGATGATGAGCTGGTTTCCTTGACTTTGACTATTGCTTTCGATGAGCGTTTCGATCACTTCTGATATATGGCGGTGTAGTGGAGTTGTCCTTCCTTGAGTTACGAGGAATTGATGTCTTTTGGATCGAGATTCTCGGCCTTTTTGTGTGTTTGGTTTGGGCTTCGTTTTCGGAGTGGGGTGATATAATCTCCGTGTCTAAAGTGACACTGGATTATGGGTGGGCGAAATTCTATCTTCCGACTTTATTTTATGATTAATGTTCTTAAACATCTCGAATTGAAGATTTGGGTTGAATTGCCTATTGTATTATAGATTGCTAATCCTTTTGTGTTGGGTTAGACCCCGATTACGAGGCAAGGGCTAAGCCCCGCTCTCGTTTACGCTCGCTTTTACGTATGTATTTTTCGTATATTATTAATATATTATTATAGTATTTGGTAGTTATATAATTCGATTGGATATTATGGGCACGATTGGGAGGAATCTATTTTATAATTTTGAAAAAAAAAAAAAAAAAAAAAAAAAAATATATATATAATAAAATAATTATATTTATATATTTAGCAAATATTTTATTGTTATTGGGTTAGATATTATTAAATATATGGCTCGAGGATTCGTTTTGCATGATGAGTATAGTATTTTGGCGATAGTTATATTGATTATATAATAAATATAATATTTTAGAATTAGATATTATTATTTATAATTAATAATTAATAATTATATTAGTTTATAATTATTTTATTATTATATATATAGTTTGATTTGATTTGCATTTTTAAATATAATATTTGATTATATCTAAAATTTTAAATAATATATTAAATTTAATATTATATTTTATTTACTAAAAAAAATATATATTCACCTTAATAATTCTATTACTAAATATAGTATTTATATTTATTATAAAATTAAAAAATTCTATATATATATTATTTTTTTGCAATTCTACATTTTCTATTATTCAATATACTATATAATTTATTTTAAATAATTAACATATAAAAAATATATAATAATATAATTTAAATATATATATATAATCCCAAATATAAATTTTATATAATTATAATAATTTCATAAACAATACACTATCCAATATTAATTTTACATAAATAAATAAACAAATAACACAAACCACAAACAAAAACAAAAGACAAGGACAAACACGGAAACAAAGACACACACAAACACACAAACATAAACACACAAACACACAAACACACAAACACACAACACACAAACACAAACACACAAACACAAACACACAAACACACAGACACAAACACGCAAACACAAATACATAAACACAAACAAACAGACACAGACAGAGACAGACACAGACAGACAGACACAGACAGACACAGACAGACACAGACGGACACAGACACAAACACAGACACATAAACACACGGACACAGACACGCGACAAACACAAGCACAAACACAGACACAGACACAGCACAGACACAGACAGACAAATACAGACAGACAGACACAGACAGACAGACACAGACAGACAGACACAGACAGACACAGACAGACAGACACAGACAGACAGACAGACACAGACAGACAGACACAGATAGACAGATAGACAGACAAAGAAACAGATACCAGAGACAGAGAGACCAACAGACAAAAAGAGATAGAGAAAGACACTGACAGAGAGACAGATACAAAAAGAGACACGCCTTCGGTGTCGACGTGCCACAGGCTTCGCGGCCAGGAGGTGGTGGCAGGTGTTTGGCGGCTATCTTTGGACTGGGCATTCCGGGTTGTTACTGGTCCAGTTTGGATTGGTAGTTTGAATCGGTGTTTTGGAGGTTAGGAGGTGGTTTCCCATTCAACTTTAACATGATCCAGGGGTTCAATCCCCAAACCACAAATCCAAACCAGCAATCAAGTTGAGGCGGGTGCCAAAAAAGGGCTGAACTCTCAGGGATCAAGGTCCAGGCCGTGGTGGGTGTGCTAAGAGCAGAGCAAATCTTATAGAGCCCGCGCCGGCAAGATATTTTTTGTAACTCAGGCACCAATATAATTTATCATCTCATATATATCAAAACAATTATTTTCGTCGTACGCGAAAAGCATGCTGCCGTTCTCCAAACACAGGTCGCGAGACGCACAGTCAGTGAAAGCGGTCGCCTGAGCAAGGTGAGAACGGTTCCACGGGCTGTTAGCCTCAAAAGATCCATCTACAGACGCAGTTATCGCAACGCGCAAGCGAAAACGCGATCGACCAGGAAACATGCTGGGTGTAAGCAAAGCCGAATTAATTTCGCCCAAAACATTAGACAAAACATCATTGGTCGTAACAATCGGACACGACTCACAACTTCTCGTATCGCCAAATTCTCGCAAGATAGGCCAAGCTTTCAGCCAAAACTACTATGGACAAGCAGATATGTATTCCGATTCTTTATCTAGAAAACACAACGGTTTCGTTCAAAGCCCGAACCATTTTTTTCCGAAATATCCCGAATATTTCGATAATTACACTCCAAACCATTTTCCGAAAAAACATTTCTCGAAATATTTGGAATATTTCGGGAAAACGGCTCCCAAAATACTCGGAATATTTCGAGAAAATGGTGGGTAGTTATGATTTTCCCAAAATATCTAAAATATTTCTAGAAATTAGTCCCTACAAAAAATAAAACCATTATATCTTCCGAATTATATCTTAATTTCAGAAATTTTGTTTAACATCAAACATATATATTATATAATCAACCAATTATATTTAATTTTAATTTATAATATAACAAAAATTTAAACAACAAATTTTATAATCAACAATTATCTATTAAATATTATTTCTAATTCAAAATATCAACAAATTAATATAAATATCATAAACAACAAACACACATACAACATTAATATATATATATATATATTTAAGATAACCTACATATTTCGTCAAACAATCTATCAAATATCATAAAACACCCGTCCAAATTTCTTCCATAAACACCCACAAAGTTCATTGTGCTTTTAATATTTCCATATTTTTTTCGAGTATCGAACACTCATTTAATTATGTTTAAAATTATATTAACACTATATATATATATATATATATGATTATTTTTTTAAATGATTCATGAGTTAAAAATAACAATATCATATAAGACCCCAATTGATTATATGTTTTTGGCTTTCACCTAGTTCAAGCGAATGGCCGCCAGTTCGACGTGACGTGCACGTAGAGCAGGGGTCTTCATCTGGCAAGATCTCTGCACTCGAATCTTGTGACAAACCCTAAGGGTTCTGGCAACTACTCCTCAGAAGGCAGTTGGACTCTTTTGGAAAGGCCTAAGGTCTCTTGAGTGCTTTCTGGCAACCTCTCAGTTCTGTTGGCCAGAAACAAGCAAGCATTGGCACATGAGCAAGTTTGTTTTGCCGTGCCCTGTGCGAAATGCGCCGCAAAGCTCGTCTCTCTTCGTTTTTCTCCGCTGGATCTCCAGCATCCGCAGCCGAGGCTCCCAGCCATTCAGGTGTCCCACACAAAATGGACATCTTCAGATTCAGTGGACATTCCCCGATCAGGCCAGGCATTGCCCGAGCTGGAATCTTAAGCTTCGATTCGGCCGACTTGCCGCGGTTCAAATGCCAAAGGCAAAGTTTCATGCCATGGACATTTTGCGTGTCACCTCATTGCGAGAAACCTAACCGACACGCAGCCAAACAAACACCTGTCAGAGCATTTCTCCCTTGCCTTTCCGCCGGAGCAAATCTGCTGTATTGACCCAGCCGTCCTTCTGCTGGCTCATCGACATGATATGCTCCTGGCGCCAGAAAAAGCTGGTGTTCAAGCTTTAAGGTCAAACAATCATCACATTAACGCATGACACTGTGTGCGCTGTGTGATGGGTAAGCTGCAGCATGGCAACTCAGCCGTACCCGCTCCCGCAGAAGCGACCGCTTGTCTCGCTTCACCTCGCGCTGCAGGCTCTGCACGCGCTTGAAGGGAGTGCGCTTCCTGAGGCGTTGTAACCGGCAGAAGTCTGCACACTCCAAACACACAAAGCTAAAAAACACAAAAAAACGAGCCATACATTTTACACATCTCAGGGCAAACACCAAAGGCTTGCCACACAAAGTGCGTGTTGTTGCTGAATTGAGTCCGGTATGCCTCATGATTTGTGCAACGCATGGCGGCATGATCCTCGAAACAAAGTCGCCTGCCAGTGCTTCACTTTGTTCGTGCTGAACTCACTCTCCTCAAAATATGATACTCATCCGTACGCTTTGGACCGCGGCATGTTGAAAGTGCGATGTGCAACTTGGACGCACGTGTCAACGCCCAAATGGTCGTGGTTCTTGTCGCCACCAACCTGAAAAGGGCTTCCCAAATTTACCGCGAACACACACGCACACATCTGCTTTCCAGTCTCAATACCACTGTACGGTTGTGACATTTCTCTAATGCCCCCCCAAACTTTTTCCAAGCCACAGCTGAACTCGCTGCTTTGGCTTGCCCGGCGCATACAGGTAAGGCGTGCCACCAGTGACCTGTCCAGGGTTCCGAGGTGCGTCAAAGGGCTCCATTTGAAAAAACACCAGGGTGGCCTACTATAGTGGTAACTGGAATCACTGGGATGGGTGTTGTACTCCAGCTAGGTCCTCCAGTAGAGAGGTTAGAATAAGGGTACCCTTTTTTATGTAGTCTACTTTAGTAGGGGAACCCTCCCCCAAAAAAGGGTAAAAGGACACTACTGGGGGATGTGGCCAGGGTTGCAGTTGGGGTCTCCCGACCCAATCTGCTTACTTACCCCGAAAACTTCTGGCCGGCTCGAAGACGGGGACGCGGATGCGCTTCTCCCCGATGACTTCGCTGCCCTCCGTGATGGTCTTCCATCCCACCAGCCGCTCCTTCGAGCAGAAAAAACATGGGTGAGCGGGGTTCGAATCTCAAAATCAACCACACCCCCCGGGCCCAAAGCCAAAAAAACGAAAAGAACCTCGACCCACCCCCAACAAATGAACATCAACCATCATTCAAGTCTGAAACTTGCCACTGCGTCTTGTCTTATCACGGCCAGTGTGCTTTGGGTTCTGTTTTCTTCGTGGCTCGAAGCAGTGAGGCGCAGCGGAGAGGTGCTGTCAGGCGATCAAGCCATCGCCTACCCTCACTCCGGTGATGCTCGTTGCCGTCGCCCGTACCGGAGAACTGCCTCCCCTTCTCGTGGGGATTCAGACCACTTGTTGAGGGAACACCCCCCGAATAATGGGAGTTTATGAATCCTGGGTCAACATTGCCGGAGAATTGCCAAACTCCGAAGTGCCATGATGTGTGGTTTGCTTTTGGGCTCCTTTGGTTTGCCTTCGGTTTGCCTTTGGTTTCCCCTTTGAATGGAGATCCTCAAAGAACGCCACACTGGACGAGCCACCTGGATGCGAAACGCCAAATCTCAAATCGGCGCTCCTTGGAGTGATCGATGGTGGGCATCCAGCCGAACCCCGGCAGCTGGCCGTTCTTCAGGACTCGTGATCGCCACCAGTCCTTCTCCTGTCGAATGCTCACGGCTTGAGGCGGGAACGTGCCACGGAGAGCCATGGGGCAAAATCCAAACCGGTTACCCCCAGTGACCATCCGATTCAATCCAACCACTAAAATAGGTTCTAAAATGGGTGGTGAATTCATCTACCCCAAAATGGTCGTTGGTTTCGACCCACAGCCATGTGAGTCATAATCAAAACCGGGTATTAAAATGGTCTACCCAGAGCCATGCTTCAAAAATTAAGCAGGCGGATATCCGCAGCTACTTATGGCAAGGGGATTGTCCCTTACTAAGCTTTATTTACCCGGGGGTTGAGCAAGTGGCTCACGTGGTGTTATTCAACTTGCTTGAGCCTCGTTTATCCCAGGTGCATGGATGTTGGCTTACCAATTGAGCAGTGTTTTTTTTGGTGGTTCGAGCCCTATACACTACTTGCATGCCTACGCGAAGGCCTACGCAAACCTACGCGGCCTGCGAGGGGTCCCTACGTGAGCACAAGTCAGCTTCCAGGTGCCTACGCGAATGCCTACGCGGGCAAATGTTGAGTTCAAGTGTCGAAGTGCACTGTGGCAGCTACAGCTGGAAAATCGCAACTTTTCAGTACAAGTGCAGTTTTGGCAGCTCCGGCTCTAAGATCAGAATTGCAGTACAAGTGAGAAGCCCGCATCTGTCCAAGGATCTGGCTGCCAGAAGGTCTACGTACCCAAAATGCCTTGAAAGCCTACGCAAATGCCTACGCGGGGCCTACGCGGAGCCTACGCGAAGACTCCAGAACAAACAGAAGGAAGGCAAAAGAAGCAAACTCATTTATACTTGGCAAACAGCACTGAGTCATGATTTGTTCAACAAACGCCTACGCGAAAAGCCTACGCGAGCGGCGACACAACAGCCTACGCGCTGAAGCCTACGCGAGCCTACGCCCCCAACCAGGATTGCCTCCGCAAAGTACATGCAGTTCCCTTTTTGTATAAACCCTTTCATTTGATTAAAAAACGCTGCTCAATTGCTCTGGCTCTTGTCTGTTACGAATGGTGCATGGTAGGATGCCACGGATGTGGGATGACACCCGTTGCAACAAATTCAAGCTCCAGAACCATCATGCAAGCTGACAATGCAAACGAGGTCTGTCGGAGCCCCTGCTGCAAATGTATGGGGATAGTCCCAACCCACCCAATGCGGTTCCGCAATCCCTTGTGCGTTTAGGAATCGTCTATGGTACGAGGCAGCAGAAGTCAGAAACGGATACAAAGCACCTGTACCATCCAACAAGTTGACTCTCTGTCAGCAGCCCTAGACACTCCTTCAGTGGGGTTCCTTGACCATTCGTGTCCGGAGTGTGCAGCCTGCTGGAAATGGAAGATTGGCCCCAGCTTGAAGTTTGAAGTATCCATGGCAACTTGGGCAAGATAAGGCCCGATATTGCTTTCCCTAAAGCCACCAAAACAGGGTGCCCTCAATGCCTTGCGCAAGTCACAGATCTAAGGGCCGGGGTTGCCAAACTCATGGTTCGCGTTGAAGCTTAGCGACTGATTCACATCCGGTCCCTAGGAAACCCTGCGAATTGGTTGGTCCCCTTTGGAAGCCCTGTCTTGTTTTGTTGGCTTCTTCTCGTGCTTAAAAAATGAGAGAAACAACATGGGGCTTTGGTTCCTCCGATTGACCCTGCCACACAGTTCTCCGAAGACTTGTGAAGAGCTGCCGGCCTCTTCGGCGCTGTTGCTATCCAGCCCCACCGTGCGAACCCGCGCTGTGCCGCTACCCACATAGATGAGCCGGCACTTCACGCCGAATTGGCGGCACACGCCTGAGAAGGACAAACCACTGGATTGCCCACGCCTTCGCATGCTACTAGCAAATGGGTGGTCACCGAACTGTACAAATATTGACGCAAGTGTGGGCTGATGACTAAGGCAAGCGTAGCAGCGACGCGCAGCATGCTTTGTCAAGTCACACCTGTTGAGGCTAAAGCGGCACCATGTCCAAACAGTTTCTGGTAGACAACGTCTCAAACATGAAATCTAAACAAAGCAATGCATGTGCGCGCGGTTCTGATATATGTTTCTTGTGTCAGAAGCTTGGCCAAGTAAAAAAAGTTGTTTTCAAAATCCAGGCGGCAATGATTGACGACGTTCAGTTTTCTGGTCAAATCAATACCGAGCAGCGCAGCGCGTCGGAGTTCGCCTCCTAAGTTGTGAGGAGGAAAGCGAGCGCGACATGGCCATGGGTCATAACCGGGGCGGATGAACACCCATGTATACCTTCCTATTTTGACGTTCACCAGGGGTACAGGGTTTTAACCCACAGCCACATTGCGCTATCTCCGTGGCAACAGCCTTGTCGGTTGCTGGAAAGCATGACACGCATCTGCCCATCTCACCGAAATCCACGCGCCTGCTGGGAGAATTTGCCCCAAGAAGCCGCCCATGGGCGGATCCCAGTCTTCTGACTGATCTCGCCAACGGCAAGGGCCTTCGAAACCCAAAGATCGGGTATCCGGCAGTCACTCGGCCCTTTAAACCAGAGTGATCAAACTCACAACACGAACACAAACACAAATACGCAAACACACAACACACGCACACACACACAAACACACAAAAAAAAACACAAACACGCAAACACGCAAACACACAAACACAAACAAACAGACACACACACACACAGAGACACGGAGACACAGAGACACAGAGACACAGAGACACTGACAGACACGGACAGACACAGACAAACACAGCAAACACACACACACAAACACAGAGACACAAAAACGCAAACCACGAACACACACACACACAAGCACTCAAACTCACAAACGCACAAACACGCTGTAGACGACTGCAAGTATCAAACCGTTGCCAGCAGAATCAAGTTACCCCTCTTATCATTGTTCTATATGTCCACTGAGAATGCCACCCCTCCCAACCAAAAAGGATCTTGCTTGGAATTGGGAATCAATCGTGATCTTCTCTCAGCAGGGCTGGAACAAAAAAAACCGTGGACAACCCTTGCAACCTTATAGCCTTGTATCGGTTCGTATCGTTTTTATCCTCAGCATGGGTTTGCAGTGTTCCGGGCCTGCAAATAATTTTTACGGGTCGTGTCCTTGCATAACGAAAGGCGTGTTTTTCGACCCAGCTTGTCTTCTTTTGGAAACTTGCACCATGCGGGACCCCCTCCAAAATCCTCCAAATGCTTGTTTTCCATCTGGATGTCTTCAAGCTTGGCTGGTTCACTCCAGAGTGTTTTGGGGGCCGAACAGCCGCCCAGCGCCTTGCAGTCGGGCTTTTCCAGGAAGTCGGCGTAGCTGGGGCAGTCGGAGCTCCAGGTAATGCCCTCCAGCAGGCCGGTGGCCCAGTGGGGCAGCCCGTCCTTCGAGATCGGGGGCTTGGATCAACCTCTGGGCAAACCGAAAACAAAAACACACCTAGCCAGCCGAGGACCTACCAAACCCAAATCCAAGCAACCAACCAACTAAGCAGCCAACAAACCAACAACAAGAACACATCAAACCAAGAGAAGCCAAGCGAAACCAACCACCAAACCCAATCTAAAGCTGCAGCTAATGCCCCGCTGAATACGTGGCTCATTGGTAACAGGTCGCTTGGGGCACAAAGGGCTACACACAAACCTACCTATGTACCTACGCATCTTCCTACCCACCTGCCTACCTACCTACCCGCAAACAAGCCCAGAGAAAATTTGCTGACTGGGCAACAAGCCAAAAAATCGACAAGCCGACTGGCAACCAAACAGCCAAATACTAAAGAAATAAAGAACCAAAAACACTCAGACACACTCGGTCACTCACAGAGTCACTCATAGAGTCACGTGGCCTGGTGAATTGCTGCAGCTTTGGAAAAACACACATGTGGCCTCGTGAATCATAAATGTGGAACGATCTTGCTTTCGTTGAACGGTCGGCGTCGCTCGCTCAGGGTGCTGCTTTCGACATTCGGACGGAAACACCCGGAACTCAGACGCTTGATGCTGCTCGCTTCAGAAGGACATGTGCTCAAAGGAATGTCTTGACACGAACCGATTCGTGCTCCCATTCTGAGAAGGATATCTGAGCACGCAAACCCACACACACACATGGCCATGATTTACAAGTTTATTCTAGTGCAACATAGAGTTTCCTTCACACCAGCCAACATAGACACACACACACACACACTCGCACAAAAAGCCACACATCTTAAACAAAGACCAGGCCTTGTTGGATCCTGATTGAGTCGGGTCCATCAGACGCACTGTTCACAGGCTTCTGTTGGCCATTTCTGAGGCGCTTTGCTTGGGGGGTTGGGAGCAGCCCATCCCTTGCAACAAAATGGTGCAACAGAATGAGCTCGTCATCCAAAACTTTGAGCCCGCCCCTCCATGATATACCCTTCTTCGGAAAACCTGCGTGGCGTGTTGGACTGGTCTCTTTGGTTTGGCTCCCTTCCTGACTTCCGGGGAAGAGGATTCACTGGACGAGTGGCTCCCGCCGTACTGTCGTAGACCGTGGGATCCCTCAGCTGCTCTAGCACGGTGAAGGCATCTTGCACCTGGCAAACGGCGGCGCTGACCCAAGCAAATGGGCTCTGCAACTGGCTGGCGGTCGCGCAAGAAAAGTTTGGCTTTCTTCTGGGTTGCCTTGAGACAACCATCCAAATAGCAGGGTCTCCCCCACTTTTAGGACACGCCCACATGGTGAAAAATGAGTGGTCGATGGTCAGCTCGCAGAGCGTTTTCTGGAACAGTACTTGTAAATTGGACAAGTGGGCCGAATGCGCTCCTGGGAATTTGCAAGTGCAATGAATTTCCGAAACACAAAGCCCCGGAACAAAGTCAAATCTTGGCAAATGGGTTTGTCTTTTTTTGGGGAATGCTTTTCCTGCGGTTTTAAGGGGAAACGGACAACCACCATTTTTGGGGCTCCCCCCCAAAAAAGCAACACACCCAAACTAAATGACACCGGGCTTTGATTGGTTTCATGCTTCACTTCCTTGAGCTCCTTGGATGCGCCTTTCGCAGCATGGAGCCATCGTCTCCAGTCACATCAGGATGCACTTGCCTGAGCGACTGAGCCAGCCCCGAAACCCTCACGCGACTCCAGTCTTACTCAAAACTTGAGCTCTGTCTCCGGCCACGGCACACATGTGACGTGACATGCTCTAAAGTGGCGTCCTCGGATTTTGCGTACTGGTTCAGGGCCCAACGATTCTATGGTAGATCGTGCCAGTGTCACACAGCCACGAAGCCATGGGACCGAACAAGGAGATACGAGTACACTCTTTTCAGCATCATGCGCGAGTCTGAACTATTCCATTGCTCATTTCCAGAATCAGTTCAAGGCTTGGCCACTGGCTCCAAAACTGTGCCCCTAAAGCTGCGAAGCTCCCAGCCTGATTCGCTCCTTGAAGGCCTTCTTGATTTGCTCCTTCGCCCAGCGGCGTAACTTTCCGGGTGCAATAAAATTCCAGGTCGAAGTCTCATCGGGTGTTCGTGACTGCCGACCTAGGTCCTCCAGTAGAGAGGTTAGAATAAGGGTACCTTTTTTTTCTGTAGCCTATGTTAGTAGGGGAACCCCAAAAAAGGGTAAAAGAGCACTACTGGGGGACCTAGGCAAAGTAGAGCTTGCCAAGCTTCAGCCTCTGAACGGTTCACATCGCTGTCCAATCGTCTGTTTCGGGTTGTGCCCCTCACTAGTTGTCCCCAGCCGGAAACTAATTATGAGAAGTCCCCTTCCTGTCGAATCGATCGAGGAATCTCCGTTGAGTCCTTGGAGGAGGTCGGCTTGATGCCCAGCTGTCTCCAAGCTTCCCCCACTGTCATGGGCATCGCGAACGCAGCAGCGGCGGCACCCAGCCTCGCACGCCGAGGCAAATAGAAATGCAGGCGAGAAATGCCACGTGTCTTGCGGATAAATTACTCAAAGGGTTTGGCTACAAAAAAACAATCAAATTGGGCTGTTGTGAGGCCATTTCCTGTAGATGTTCCTGTAAGTTAACCCTGTTGAATTACAGCTCTTCTATCCATTAAGATGCATGTCCCACCCAAGCGGCTTTCAATTCACCTGCCCGGCTTCAGGCTTGTCAAGAAGTCGCATATCTGCAAAATATCTGGGGCAGGAAAGCCTTTCTCAGCACTCAGCAATGCAACAAGTTTGTATGGGCATCTGTGTAACAAAGAAGCATTCGAGTCCACTTCACACACCCCGTAAATGTCACATGACCGCGACCAACCCAGAACAATTCTCAATATGAACAAGCGCATCCATGTTGTGCAATGTCAATCATCCGCTTCCAAAGGCACTTGCAAAGCAAGAGACTGGAAGCTATTTTTTTGCTGCTGTGCATGCAGGTCATTCCGAAATGGCCTTGCTGTCCTTCCAACCGAACAACTGACCACCCCAAAAGAACAACGACCCACACATCAAAACGTGCTCTTCTTGCGCACCTAGCCAAGCGACAGGCTGACAGCTGCAAAAAGCCATCGCCTGTGCCACGGAAATCTGCTCCTGCATTGCAAGTTGAAGCTGGTAAACTCATGCCGCGGCTAACATCGCTCATGCTAGCCCATGCTGTAACGGCAAAGGTTCAAGCAAAGCTCAGGGATTACCACGGACTCCAGCCCTGTTGTTGTGGCACTTTGGTCAGCTCCTCTCGTCAGCACAACCCCCGCTCTGTTCACAACTGAGAGCGGAAGAAATTCACAATCACCTGCACTCGAAAGGGGTTGTGATCTTGGGCACACCCACCAAATCATCACCAATTGGGACAAAAGCCCAAAGGACTTGCTAAAAGCACATAGGCCAAAGAACCTTCACCAGACCCGGACATCTGCAAACCCCAAGGTGAAGAGTTAATGAATGCTCGGCTTTTGGGCGTGCCAAAAAACCAAAAACAAAACTCAAACGGATCGCTCCCGCCTCGAGCCGGCCCGACCTGAGATATGGAAATCCCGTGCCAGGCAAATGGAAAAGGGTGTCATGCATCTGGAGTTTGATCACAGGATCTTGGCTCAGCCCAGTGGACTTGGGCAAACCAAGGCTCGGCATCCGACTTTTGTGGCTGGTTGACTTTAAAGGAATCGGAACCCTTCCCCAAAAAAAGGAAAGGGCAACACTGGGCAACTGGGTTGGATTGTTGGAGTGTTTGGATTAAGGCAGATCCGAACTAAACCAAAAACCTGCACGTCGCATCGATTTGCATCGAGCTTCCGCGAAATAGAGAATTGTCCGCGAGACATGCCGGCTTCAACATGGGTCAAAATCGGACAATGCCAAGATCCAGCTCTTTTGAATGTTCAGGAGTACCAGTGTGGTGCAACTTGCTGCCTTCGCAATGTCGGAAGCATCGCCCCAACGCAACCCGTAATGCAAGCAAGGTACCCGCAAGCGGCGCGTTCCGAACATCTTGAGACATCATAAAGCTGCGGCATCGTGCAAAGTGTCGGAGAGAAGTGGCTTCCATCTTGTGAATTACAAGAAGTCGCCAACCTGAGGTAATGGACCCCCAAAGGTACCTTGAGTAAGGTTCTATATTTGTATCTGGATCAGTGCTGTCACACACCACTGACCACGTATGTCTCAGCAGAAGACAGGCTTCCGCACGACAACAAAACGGGACCCAGCCGCAGCCCATCCGTGGGAAGTTAGAATTGCCCCCTCTATGCCTTTAGCATGAGCTGTCATGCATACAGTAAGGTTCAGATTCACCTAGCGAGCATTCGTCGCTGCAGCTGCAAGTCCTGATCACACATGGAATGCTCACCACCCCAAACCAGTGTGTTAGCCATTCAGACAGCAAACAAAAGATGATCTTTGCCCCTGGTCTCCGTTGAACATTGTGAGCTCGACCTAAATCAACGGGCTCGCCGGGCGGGGCTTCAAAGGTGGCGCAAACCGCGTGCCTCGCGGCAGCTGGGAGGCAAGTATCCTTCCCTGGAGTCACGGGCGAAGGCAGGATGGGTCTGAGGCTTGCTGGCGCTCAGCAGGGAATGATTCCCTTAAAGGAATCCATAGGCGATGGATTGTAGGGGCATTCCCACATTCCCTGCTGAGACAGGTGTCTGGAATCAGACACCGACGACGGCAATTCCAAGATGGAAACAAATGTAATTTGAGCACCTGGCCTCACAAGTAGCTCCTTGACTTTTTGCTTTCCTCCTAAAACGCTCAGGGGCTGTGTGAAAAAAGGGGAAACTCGCTCAAGAGCAAGGAAGAACAAATGTCGCTGACCGTTTCGCATGGAACTTAGACACTTCCCATGGAACAACACATAACGCAACGTGAGGGACACAACCAACACCCAGCCCTCAAGTTCTTCCCCGTCTCCACCAAATTTCTGGGAAACGAAAACAAGCTTCGAATGTGTTGGCCTCCTTTGAGGATATGTTTTGTTCCATGATCCCGTAGCACGCACAGTTTGGATATGAAATAAAGCCCATGCACTGAAGCAAGCTTGCCGAGTAACACCTCCTTCACACCCTCTGCAGGACACAAAGAGACTTTGCTTCATCCACTTCATGGCCATCTGTACACGCTCTTGCCAACAATCATTGACCTTTTGCGGTCGCTGATCTGTAAATCTAGTCGTGGTTTGTCTCAATGCATAATGTTGACCCCATATTAGTCAACCCCATTTCATTTATAGGGGGTTGTTCCCCTCAAAAAGTGATGACTCCCCACGGAACCCAGGGACGCCCCCAGCCATCGCTTCTCGCGTCTCTCGGGGTTCGGGCGCGCAAAGGCAGCGCCCGGGCTGATGGGGCCCGGGGAAAAGGCACTGTCCGTGCCTCGAAGACACGTGGCTTGGACCGCTGTAGAATACGTAGGAAACCACTTTTGAGAGTTTATTGTGAGGAAACGAGCCACTTTTGGAAGATTGTTCCAAGTTTGGGGGAGGGTAAGTAGTGGGTGTATTGGTGATAAGCGATAACTCGCACAAAGGCGGTTTTACACTGCGCTCAAGGGTTAAAACCGGGTGAGCGCAGGGTTAAAACCGGGATGATTGCCAGGTCTTGACAATCAGGCCACAGACCGATTCAAGGCGAACATCAATAAGTTTGCTTCAGCCGCGAGTTGAAGATGTGTCAGTCAAAGAGTGGCGATAACCCCTGCACGGTCCGTGAATGGAAGTGCGATGTCTAAGTTCAGAAAACAATGTGCTGAATAAGTGGAGGTAGGTGTCCAAGGGGAACCAAAGGAAAGCAACCACATCGGAGGGTCCTTGTGTTAGGAAAAACCAAATAGGTTGAACAGTCAACACGGGGCAACGGAGGTGTGACTTGGATTTGATGGTTTCTGTAACATTAATGCTTCGTGAACATGTCTGCAAATGCTAAAACCCACCAGCAAATGGATGCTCTCGTTCCCAACACCAAACCCCAACCAAACCAATCAAAACTAAGCAAAATGCGCAGCTGTTCCTGGACATCCGCTGGACTCCGACCGGCCAGTCACTGCGCCAAGAAAGGAACAGAACCACAGAAACAGCCCTAAACCCAGCTCTTAAGAGAACAACATGTAACACTCACAATCCTTGCGTTTGGTGAAGCCTTCCGGAAAACAAAAAAACATAATGTTTCCAGTAGTGATCGGTTTCCTTCAAACCAAAAAGGGAAAACAACATCATACTCATTTCAGGAAATGGACGGTGTGTCCAACAAAAAGTCGGACTCCCCCAAAAACAAACATGGGATTTCTTGAAATCGCCAAAACCCCGTCGCCGCCTTGCGGAGGACAAGCGCGCTGTTCTGAGGCGCAGGCCCATGGCAGTCGCCGTCGCACTGCGGCTCCCGACAGGTGGGGCCCTGGAAGGCAAACTGGAGGCTAGATATGTCCCTTCAAGGATCACCACACAAAAACACACACAAAATCCAACCAACCAAAGAAGAAAAGTGAGTTCAGTGAGTGAGTGAGTGAGTGAGTGAGTGAGTGAGTGAGTGAGTGAGTGAGTGAGTGAGTGAGTGAGTGAGTGAGTGAGTGAGTGAGTGAGTGAGTGAGTGAGTGAGTGAGTGAGTGAGTGAGTGAGTGAGTGAGTGAGTGAGTGAGTGAGTGAGTGAGTGAGTGAGTGAGTGAGTGAGTGAGTGAGTGAGTGAGTGAGTGAGTGAGTGAGTGAGTGAGTGAGTGAGTGAGTGAGTGAGTGAGTGAGTGAGTGAGTGAGTGAGTGAGTGAGTGAGTGAGTGAGTGAGTGAGTGAGTGAGTGAGTGAGTGAGTGAGTGAGTGAGTGAGTGAGTGAGTGAGTGAGTGAGTGAGTGAGTGAGTGAGTGAGTGAGTGAGTGAGTGAGTGAGTGAGTGAGTGAGTGAGTGAGTGAGTGAGTGAGTGAGTGAGTGAGTGAGTGAGTGAGTGAGTGAGTGAGTGAGTGAGTGAGTGAGTGAGTGAGTGAGTGAGTGAGTGAGTGAGTGAGTGTGTGAGTGAGCCAGAAATGTGCAGGCGCCAAAGGTCAGAGGCCAAAAATCGCAAAGCTGATGCCTGCCAACATCTTCAGAGATTTGTAGGGGTATGAAAGCTGCAAGGTCAGACCTCAAAGACAGAGACCAGAGCTGAGACCAAAGACCATAGGTCAGAAATCTGCAGAGATCTGCAGAAATTTGTGCAGGGGGCAAAGGCCAAAGATCAAAGAGCAGAAAGCTGCGGAGATGCAGGGATACGAAACCTGCACAAATGACCTCAGAAGTGAAAGATCAGAGCTGACTTCAGAGATCATACTGCAAAGGTCTGCAGAGATCTGCAGGTGCCACAGCTCACGAATCTGCAAAGACCAAAGAACTGCACACATAAAAAGCTTGCAGGGGCCAAAGACTTGAGATCAGAGGCGATAGGGCAGAGACCTGCAAAGATCTTCAAGGATCTGCAGAGTGAGTGAGTGAGTGAGTGAGTGAGTGAGTGAGTGAGTGAGTGAGTGAGTGAGTGAGTGAGTGAGTGAGTGAGTGAGTGAGTGAGTGAGTGAGTGAGTGAGTGAGTGAGTGAGTGAGTGAGTGAGTGAGTGAGAGTGAGTGAGTGAGTGAGTGAGAGTGAGTGAGTGAGTGAGTGAGTGAGTGAGAGTGAGTGAGAGTGAGTGAGTGAGTGAGTGAGTGAGTGAGTGAGTGAGTGAGTGAGAGAGTGAGTGAGTGAGTGAGTGAGTGAGTGAGTGAGTGAGTGAGTGAGTGAGTGAGTGAGTGAGTGAGTGAGTGAGTGAGTGAGTGAGTGAGTGAGTGAGTGAGTGAGTGAGTGAGTGAGTGAGTGAGTGAGTGAGTGAGTGAGTGAGTGAGCGGATGACTGAATGACTGAATGACTGCATGACTGCGTGACTGCGTGACTGCGTGACTGTGACTGCATGACTGAATGACTGAATGACTGAATGACTGAATGACTGAATGACTGAATGACTGAATGACTGAATGACTGAATGACTGAATGACTGAATGACTGAATGACTGAATGACTGAATGACTGAATGACTGAATGACTGAATGACTGAATGACTGAATGACTGAATGAATGAATGAATGAATGAATGAATGAATGAATGAATGAATGAATGAATGAATGAATGACTGAATGAATGAATGAATGAAATGAATGAATGAATGCAATGAATGCAATGAATAAATGAATGAATGAATGAATGAATGAATGACTGAATGAATGAATGAATGAATGAATGAATGAATGAATGAATGAATTAATGAATGAATGAAGGAAGGAAGGAACGAACGAACAAACAAACAAACAAACACACGAATCAATGACATAAACAAGCAAGCAAGCAAGCAAGCAAGCAAGCAAGCAAGCAAGCAAGCAAGCAAGCAAGCAAGCAAGCAAACAAACAACTCAAACAACTCAAACAACTCAAACAACTTAAACAAACAAAGGACGGAGGGGGAAGCTGTCGTTCGAGAAAGTGCTGGAAAGGAACCTACATCAAACTGCGCCGCAAAGGTGATGTCGAAATCACACAGGACAAATGCAGACACCTGAAACAGGGACCTCCCTCCCCCTGTTTGTGGCAGTTACAAAGGGAAGCATCAGTTGATTCAGTTGCTTCTGCTTGGCTGGACAACGGAAAACAAACATATTATTGGCGCAATATCAAGCGGGTAACTTGAGGGACTATCTTGACTTGCTCCCCCTGTTTCAAGCTTTCAGTTTGCCACAGTTTGTGGTCTTCCCACAAAAACATAAAGTCCATAAACTCAGGCAGTGAGATTTCCGCGTTTTAAGGGCGTGGCTCAGATGCACCTTTTGACTACCGGACAATTTGGCCCCCAACCAAACGTCTCGCCTGCCAACCGGCATCGCAGTGACACCTGAGCGGCCGGGAGGGCGGGGCGGGGGAGGGGGGTTGAAGTAGGTGACCTTTTCGAAAAATTCGATGGGCGTTTCTGGTAAATGACTTTAAAACCTATGGACACCAGCGGAACCCATCTACTCTGTTTGCCAAAACTAAGCGATCAAAGGGACACCTATGGGTTTTTGGTTTCCTGTACCCCTGAAACATCACCAAGAGGAAGCTCACCCACAGCTGGCTCAACAAGTGATGTTGTGACAGGCGTAAAAAGTGACATCTGAGTATGGGTCAAAAAAGTAACCCACCAGGGAAACGCAAGCTTTAGTCCTTGTTTCTTTTTTGCCAGGGCTCCAGTTTGGGTACCTATTTTTTACCCATACCCACATAGGGACCCCTGTTGGAGGGAACACGTGTCCATCTATTCAGCACTGCACAGTGAAGTGCTGCTTTGCTATGGAAAGAAATTTCATGACCAACATGTTCCCCTCCAATGGATCCCCGTGCCAAGTCAAAGCAACACGTGGCTGAAGTCTGGCAAACGTAGCCTAAAGAATTGTTCTGCCAAAGAGGCTAAACGTAGACACACTGCAAAGGGGTGACTTTTGTTCAGGTTGAGACAAGGACACTTTCTTTAATTTCCCTTCCACCCAGGGATTCCCCGTTTTGTGGAAATCAGCCACCCTTGGGCTTAAGTCGATCCCCCAAAAAAACTATTACCCTGGCTTGAACGGGATCAGGGATGAAAACGGCAACCATCCAAGCAGAGGGCCTGGTACATAAAATGCAACCGGATTGAACCAAGAAACTATGGGCTTGTGAAGCAAAGGTCTGATTTAGCCTGTGTGGGTGGGCGGGCAAACGGACGCAGTTTGGCGGCGCCATAGGACAAAGCCACGAGAACTCATTGCGACTGAGCAGGGAAAAGCTGAATTCCCTTTCATTTGCTTTTTGAGTGTGTACATGATTGTGAAGGGGTTCCCTCCCTCCCTGGCATGCCTCACTGAGGTCTCGGTTGGTCAACTGGGTGCCAAACAGAGGGTCGAAGGAATTAAAAACCGTCACCCTTGCCCTTTTGGTTTCTCTCTGTAGCAAACGAGCAGTAAGGGGGAATAGAAGGGTCCCTCTTCCCAGCCGTACCCACCTAACTCGCTTGTCCAAAGGACATGAAAACAAAAGGTGATCACCTTTTCGGACCTTGAAAAAATATGGGAACCCAAAACAGGTTAAAGTCGATTCGCTCTGGGCAATTGAGGAAACGTCTCTGGACCAAAAAACAAAAGAGGGTTGATCAATACTCCGTTTAGAGCCCCCGAATGACCATGGGTAACTTTTCCCATGGACATGTCACATCTTTCCAGCGGTTTCCCCCATTGTCAATGGTCGACTCTCGGTTGCGAAATCTGCTCCCCTGCTAAAAGTTTTTACTTTTAGTGGTTTAATGGAAAACTCATCAGTTGGCAAAGATCTAAAGTCATCTAAAGTCCTAACATCCCTTGGCAAAATGCACAGGACTGTTCGAATCGGACATTTTCGTCAAACCCCAAAAAAGCGTCTCCGGATTTCATTTCTCGCCGAAGGCGCTCGCCGCTCTTGCAGCTGCCGTGCTCGCCGCACTCCGCGGGACACACGGCATCAGCGCCTAAGCCGAGGCGTCGGGAGAGGAAGGGCCGTTTTGGGGGATGCATGGCTCGGGGCGGTGGGAAAACATGGTCGGTGTCTTTTTGGCCAACATATTTGTTGTATTTGTCTTTATACTATTTTTGTTTTTGTTTAAGTTTTTTTTTTGGGGGGGGGGCTTCTTAACCCTTAGGACTTGGGCCAAAATGATTTTAGCGCTTCTGGCACTTTTGGTCTAGCTTTCAGGGGTTGAAAGCTACAGCAACACACACCAAGGGCAAAAGACTGAATGCCACTTGCAGAAGGAGGGGGTCTTGACTTTGGGGGGAGTCTTCATTTTCCCCGCGGGCATCATTTCTTGGTAACGGTGCCCAAGAGTATCCAAGGTGTGGAGTGAGTACTCCCAGAACACGTATACCGCACACTTGCACGAAGCACAAATATTGCCACGCAGGGGCAGGTGACTAGGCATAATCAGATACCCGTCAAAATGGTAACTCTGGGATATTCCTGGAGCAAGGTGCACAACACACACACACACAGAGCACCTCACCCATCTCTACAATTCCACCGTAAGCTTGGATGGGGGAACACGTGCTTGTACCATGCCTCTACCTTAAAGCAAAGATAACTGCCCTAATCATGCCCCTATCACCACGACAAAATGACAAGGCCGCAAAGTAAATGCAGTGTTTTTTGCCTGGTCTCACACTTTACCGACACAACATATTCCTGATAGGATCCTAGTTGTTGGGAGAGGTTACAAACAAGACCCTTTCCTTTGCAAAGTCCATGTCAAGCTATTGTCAAGCTCACCAGGCGTTCCCTGCTTGGTTCCTATCCTCGCCGCTTCCGAGCTCCTGAGCTCCCGGCACACGTTCGCTTTGCTGGCGTTTGCAGTGCCAAACCTCTCTGGCCAAATGCAGGGTCAGACTTCGGCCCTGCAAAAAGTTTGCTTGCTGATTGAAAGGGGGAATGATGGAGAATCGAAAAGGCAAATCAAACAACTTGCGATCGGTTCGATGGGTAGGGAATGAGACATGGAATGACCCCGAGAGAAACCTTCCCTGATTTTAATTTGTTTTTTTTCAGCATTGGCCACACTGGTCTTGGGGTTTGGCTCTTCGAAACTTGAAGTCTGGCTCTCTGCAAGGTCAAACCGTGCTTGCTGTAGCGGCCCCGCTGCAAAGAGTGCTTCATGAGCTTTTTGTGGGTTGAATTCGGAAAACCAACTTGATTTCAACCAAAGAGTTTAAGTCTAAAGATCCAACCTAATAGCAATCAAGTCGAATTATTGATGCTATCAGCACAAGTGGATGCCTTCATGAACCAGTCTCATTCGAGCTACTTCTGTTGTTGCTGCGCCTGCCTAAACGAGATATGCGGCAGCTGCCTTTCAGGCCAAATCATATACTAGGTCCTCCAGTAGAGAGGTTTGAATAAGGGTACCCAACTTTTTTCTGTTTCGTCTATTTTAGTAGGGGAACCCGCCTCGAGCTCCAATAAAGACAACACAAGTCAAAGAAGGCAAAAGTTGCATGTCATAGGAAGATTAGGGCTCCGCCGCGGGCTTTTTCGGCAGGAAATCTGAATTTTGAGAGTGCACCATGGCCCACAAGTCCAAACTGAACCCGCCAGCGTCCCTCTCAAAAATCAAACCAGCAAAGATGAACATTCAAACATATTCAACAAGGATTTGCCACAATCACACAGACACATTTACCAACAAACAGGGCGGACTCGGTTAGGGAGCCAGCATATCTGCAACAAACAATTTAAGTGACCCAGATAATTTGTAGTCTATTGGCGCTCCGCACCCAGTGACTTCAAATGTTTGGTGTATGGGATGGTGCTTCATTTCGACTCCGGATGTCCCATTCTAGTGGGAATCCCCATTCAGGGGAGGAGGGCTTGCATCTGCTCTGAAGCTAGCATGTGTCCCTCTGGGCCAACGCGCCCTGGCAAGCAGAAGCACTTCCTTAGGATCCGACATGTTCCGAGCTCTGGGAAATGAGCTGGCAGCACTTGCCACGCCAAAGGCCGAGGAAAGGGAAATGCCCTTGCAGGGGTTGCTGGACCTTCAAAAATTGCAACTTATTAGTTTATTGGCGGTTCCATTGTTGACACTGCCACTTTTGGAGGTTGCCAAAAAGGGACATGGAGGAAACCCTGTGTCGCCCGCCTTGGGTGGGAGGGGGTGTCTGTTTTCTCTCCATCTTGGGCCCTTTTTGGATGTTGTGAAGCCCCCTTTGGTGGTTTCCCTTTGCAGCAGGTGTGTAGAATTGCTTTCAATCGCCCGCTGGTTTTTGGCCCTCGGCAGCTACTTCCCTGCAAATTCGAAAGGAAACTCAGCGATTGCCGCAAGGTGCAACTTCAAGGGTAAAAAGTCAAAGTACTCTCCCAACATGGAAGTGCAGAGGCTTTCTTCCCGAGAGGAACATCGCCTTCCAAAAAGGGCTTGTGCGCTTCCATGTTTTGGTGGTGGGGTGCTTCAAACAAATCGAGGAACCTGAAGGATCATGGAGTCCTTCGAGAATGAGGCAGAAGTCGAGCAAAACTCCCTTAAGTGTTCACTTTCAGGTCCTATGACTCAATTTCAGGGGCTTCCCCTTTTGAGTCCATCAGCTGTTGTCATTCTACGGGGCCGACTTCTGAAGCACTTCATGGCACCGAACAGGGTTCCTGATATTCTCCCTCCTCTGAACATCACCCCATTATGGAGAAACATGATCCAACATGAAAGTCCACAACCAAAACCGGGCAATCACCCCCAGCAGGAAAAACACAAAAACAAAACATAACAACTGCCGCTAGCTGATTCTGCGCCGCGAGTGACTTCAGCCAAGCTGCCCTTGTTGGCAAACGCCGTTGCCGCTACACTCCGTGCCTGTCAAGGCCGGTGTCAACTCCCAGCCCCCCAAAGTGTCGGACAGCAGCTAGCAAAGTACGACCAGAAATGTCGCAAGGTGGCGCGCAGGAGGTAACCCGACTTCACCTGGACGATATTGAAGGATTCACCCTTGCAGAAGCCTCTGGCTGATAAAAGAGCAGAAACACAGAACCCACTTCAAGTAACCAATCACAGGCAACGGTGCACTTAAAGTACTGGCTCATCTCTTCGCTTGTCTCCACTGCCACTGTAGTCACAAGGGATTCTCAATCGCATTTGCTCATTGCGACATTGGTTGCAGGGGATGCCCGTTCCCATTCTAGTCAAATGCTGTGGGAACCGAAAGGAAACCAACCAATTTTTCACACTCTACTGTGGATTGAGCAAACCCTGTACCAGTTAGGTGGTTTATCCCAGGTTTGCACTAGGATTTCATCCATCCCAAGTGCATAACTTTTTTCGTACCTCCACACCAGTCTCCATGCCCAAAGCCTCGCCTCCCTCAGTGCCATCCCAATCAGCACCTGGCGCGTGGGCAAATCGCTTCTCGCCCAATCCAGCAAGGGACCCATGGTACACACCTGTGCTTCTCTGTTGCTTTTTTTAATCAACGAATTCATCCAGAGAGGACACATGGGCCTATGTCAAAACTAGGGAATGCATCTGAACGATAAATTGGCTTTTGGAGGTCTATATTAAACAAGCAGCCCTAAAGTACCCCTAGTTCATGTGCATAGATAAGTCAGGACATAGTCAACAGCATCGAAATGCAATGAAGCTCATACATAACGGCTCTCCCACTGGAGACACCCAACATTGTTGAATTGAGGGGCAGGGAAGAGGGAGGATTCCAACCCCCCACCTACCTTTTAAACAATATTCTGATTTCAGGGGGCAGCGGTGAGGATGAACGCGCAGTCTGTTCGAAAAAGGGGCAGCCGCTTTTGCCCTATCCTCTTTCCAACAATCATTCATGGAAGCGGACTGGAGACTTGTTTCAAAGGAGTCTTCCAAAAGCATGCTGGCATGCTGTCCGCTTCCATGATTGTTGGAAAGTGAGTGCTTGTCCCGCCTAGAAAGCGGTCCATGATTTCAGGGGGCAGTTTCCCACGAACTTCCCACGCCCGGCGCGCATGGAAAACCGCAAAGAGCTGAATCGCGGCCAAAGGGGCAATGCTTCTCCTCGCACCGCTCTCCGTGGAAGGGCGTAGTGCAGATGCAGGCGCCGACCTGGCGAATCGGTTTTTCTTTGTTTTCTTTTTTCTTTTCGATCCATCCAAATCGTTGGATTGGGAGCCCACTGGGCGGGTTTTCCTGTTGGGTTCAAGAATTGGGCTTGGGGTTTGGACCGTGTCTCAACATAGCAAAATACCAATTGGGGGGTTGCCTAGGTCCTCCAGTAGAGAGCTTAGAATAAGGGTACCCTTTTTCTGTAGTCTATTTTGGCAGGGGAACCCTCCCCCAAAAAAGAAACGGTGAGAAAGGGCACTACTGGGGGACCTAGTTGCATTCTGGGGCCAAGGCCCAGATCTGGCTGTGCCATGCAACACATGTGTCCCGCCTCATCGTTCCAGCGGCCATGGGGTGCGTTGCCTGAGCGCGCGAACTGGCCTGGATCAACTTGGGGGACTTGTCGCGACAAAATTTATCACAGTCCCACATTCCGAAGTCACGGTGAATCAGCGAAGTCAAAAGCTGAGTGACTCCAGCAGCATGTTGGGGGGTTCTGCGCCAGGGAAACTGAAAGGCTCAATAGCCAAATGGCAGTGGCTCAAATAAATGTACCAACATGGCACCTTGGTAAATGGAACCAAAGACTAACACCTGCGTAACCCTAGCTTTTGAATTTTGAGCCACACCTAAATAGGTCCAATGCCCATGCGACATATGCTGCTGCAAAAGATCAGCTTCTTCAAGCTCCCGAGGGGCAGAAGCCCGGTCAATCCTCTCCGATTTTCATTTTGCGTCGACAAGAAGGACGTCAAGACCGGCTGCTCACTTGCACGAAGGACATGGACATACAAAAGGGTCAACACCTTTTGGGAAACCAAAACAGGTTAAAACCGAAAGGTCGGATTCGGTCGCCACTGAGGCTGGGATACGGGGATGTAACCCTCCACCTCTCGAAGATGTTCGAGTCCCTCGCCCGCACCAACTGCTCAAGGCTGCAACGGTGCCTGTTCACAATGCGCATGGCGAAGACCCGCTGTCTTGGAATGAAGCTAGGGATCCCCTGACAAACTCGGAAACCACACAAATCATTGCTGAAACATGGGGACCTAGCAAGGGTCATACCCACATCCATGAGCAGGGAAATACCCAAATCAGGAGGATCCCTAGCAGGGATCTTTCATGGAAACCTGAATCCATTCATGGCTGTATGTTCGACAGCCTTGGAAGATGAAACATGTCACTTTGTAAGCTGCTGGTCGAGTGCAGCCGCTTTGCCACTCAAGAGGGTGTGGGAATTCCAACTCATTCCCTGAGAACCAGCCAGCCATGGCTACTCGAGGGCCACTGCGCGCTAGGGCTGCAGGCAGTCCGGTGCTTCGGGCAGGCCGCTGCGCGCCTACGTGGCGAGGGTCGCACCCAGCGCCGATTGTTAAGGGTCTCAAACGTCACATGAACCGAAGAACTCAGCTTCAGATGCCCAGTGGCCATGAGCAAGAAAGGCCACCCTTTTTTGGTTGATTGAGTTTGCAGGGGAACCTTACCAAAAACAGGGAAAAAGGGCACCACTGGGCAACAGAGCTTTTACAACAAGGAGACTCTTTTTGAAGGGTTATCTTTTTTTGAGAATTCGAAGCGTGGCATACTTGGCGGACCTCAGCAACAAAGAGCAAATGAACATTGCAGCCACAGGAATAACTGCATCAAAGCATGATAAAATGGTTGACTTCTCATGTTCGGCTTCTTTGCAAGCACCATCCAAACACCAATCCAAAAAGGGGAGTTCACCTTCCCGAGGAATGGTGCTACTTTTAGGAAACTGCGTTCGCAGAAAACAAAAACAACAAAAAACAAAAAGGACCCCAAATCATTTGCAGGTGTCCTTTTGGTTTCCCTTCAATCACCGTCCGTAGAAACGTCCTCCAATTTTAAGTTGCGGACACGCACCAAACTAGGGCGCCCAAAGGCGGGGTTCCCTTTTAAAGCCGAAGGGAGCATTCCTCAATTCTAGTTGACACACCTCCAGCGGACAAGGCGCATTGTTTCCTAAGCGGTGCATGTCCTCCCCAGCCATAGCTACCAATGATATTGTTTCGCTTTTTGTGGGTCCAATGGAACATCCGACCTGTTTCCCAGAAAGTTAAAGTCGAAAGATTCAACCAACGAGCCATAGAGGTAAGTACTGCAGCTCCTAAAGGACATATCGGGGTGTTGTTTCAAAGAAGGGCACTCTTGTTTTGGCCGTTTAGGGTTTAGGGTTTATGGTTTAGGGTTCAAAGGCAAACCCCTACACCCCCCACAAAACAAACAAAAGGCCCCACGGGTGTCTGGGGTCAACGTGAGGGCCTTCATCGCCATCAGGCCCAGGGCTTTCGGCTCGACCGCAGGCTGCGGCATGGCGTCTGCTGGCCTGTCAAACGGGCGGGCGGTACAAGTTGACGTCAGCCAGGCTCAAAATGTTCTTGATTTTCTTGTGGATGAAGACAAAATGGACAATGCGTTGTGGAATTCTTGTGGATGAAGACATTCCCACACCACTTGGTAGGTTTGTGCCAGTATTCATAGGGCTTCATCTATCCGAACTGGTGCAGGATGTGAGGTTGAAAGCCAAATCACTTTGTGTCGCTATGACGAATCACCCTTTCTGTGATACCAGCGTGGAGTTCCAATCGCCATGACTGCTGTATCACTTTAAGTGATTCGTGTGGTGTTACAGAAAGTGGCCAAGTGCCCAAACTCTACACGTTCCAAAATCGTGTCCTTCTGTGGGGCGATGCCTTTGCCCGGACAAAAACTCACCACGGAGTCACAGCCAAGCGCTCGGCACGCCGGAGATTTCCGGAGGCACCATGCCGCCAGAGGCATACCTGGCGGCCAAATGTTCGTGGCAAACACCCTCGCAGAGAGGCCTTCAGACTTCAAACGGGGGCTGAAAAACCGAAGGCCGATTTCTCGAGGGCTTTGAGAGGGAAGCTTCTCGAGTTTCATCCGCGTCATGATGCTGAGGACTGATCTTTCAACCTGGAGCTTGCAGAAACCAGTCTGAACCCTTGTGGTGGGCTTACCCTGGGGGCACTCAGCCAAACCAGGAGACTCTGTGTGCCATGGGCCATGAGTGCGGCCAACATAGACATGTCGACAGGAAATTTGCCAAAGAAGCAACATACCAATGATCATAAGTTTGGCCGATTCCTGGTATATTTTATAGATTTCCAGGGAAATAAGCTAGAATCTGGGATGGGTCCACCATTGTGTGTGCGTGTGTGGGTGTCTAGGCTGGTTGCTGGATAATTAGCCTTTTGTTGCTTGGGTTTGTTGCACAAGAGTTTGCCCAAAGGGCTCTACTCTGCAAGGGGACTTTATGTCCCCTTGAAACATCACCCGAAAAGAACACCTAGCCAAAATTGCACCAAATGGGTGATGTTCAAAACACCCAAGGGGGACATCTCAGAATCCTGCTTCAAGGGGCTTTTGGGACAACTCCTTGAAGGCTTTTGGGACCTGAAGGGCCCCACTGAACCAACCTCCAGTCTGCTCAACGAATCTGCGGCTCAGGCTCTCTCTCCGAATGCTGCAAAGGGAAACCACAGAAGACCAGAGGGAAATCAAGGGAAACCCAAAAGGAAACCCCCAAAAAACACCGTCGTAGTCTTGAGGCTTGGCCAGGTTGATTTCCAAGTCGAAGCTTTTCCACTTTGCTTCCATCTCCGCCGAGGGGCGCTTGGGCCGCCATGCCGGGCGGCAGGGGCGGGGGCACGTACTGCTGGCAGGCGACTCCCGCCCAGTTGGCTTGGCACCTGAAGGAAGGTGCGATAGGTGGTGAGTGAGACATGGAATGACGAGACTTGGCTGCTGCTGATCCCTCTGCAAAAAATGAATCACTTTTGGGGGGTTTAGTGGAAACCAACTTTAATTTCCCAGAAAGCTAAAGTGTAAAGATCCAACCCAATAGCAGTCAAGGCAACCGGGGGGAAAACCCACATCTAGGTCCTCCAGTAGAGAGGTTAGAATAAGGGTACCAACTTTTTTATGTAGTCTGTTTTAGTAGGGGAACCCTCCTACCAAAAAGGGGTGATAAAGGGCACTACTGGGGGACCTAGGAATGAGAAATGGAATGACCCCGGGTTCATTCCCTCATTCCCTGAGCACCAGCAAGACAGACTGATCAACGCCCCCTTGCTTGTTTGAAGGGCAATTCAAAGCACTGGCATTTTGCCATGTAAAAGGTAAAGGCCTGGCCTTTCAAACTTTGCACCGTGGGTCGAACGCAAACCAGGCTGAAGTGCCCCCAAAAACAACAATAACAATCAACATAAGATCAATCGTAATAGCAACACTAACAATAAGAATAAAAATAAAACGACGGTTCCTGTTCTGATAAGCTTTCAAGAGCAAGCGGGTGTAAAGAAATGGAACGCCTTGTCCCAGAAGCTTATTCCAGAATGAGCGGTTGCTTCGGCATCCCTTGACCTGACCAGTAAAGAATACAGAACGAGACGCAGGGTTGCTACAAGGGCAAATAGTTGACCAAAGGGAAACCACAGGACAGCAAACCAAGTTTCGACTCTGGTCATCTCTTCACTTGGAGCAACACTGAAATGGGTTCCACCTCAACATCGGGTCCAAAGCGAAGCTCCTTCCAGACCGATTCCCGCCTGCAAGTGCCCAGGAAGCAGGTCCCATGCCCTGAGCAATCCTCGAGTGCGTCTGAATGGCGGTGGGGATCGATGGTTGGGGAGGTGGGGGGGGGCTGTGGCGGGCTTTTTGGGGGGGTTGGGGCTTGGTACTGGCGAGGGGGGAGGTTTGGCGGGTTTGGGGGGGTTTGGGGGGGTTTGGGGGGGTTTCGGGGGGGGGGTTTGGGGTGGGGTTGGGGGCTTGGGTTTGGGTGGGTTGGGGGGGGTTGGGATACTGTGGGATGGACCAACTCCATGCACCAGGGAGGTGGTTTATCCCAATGTTCATAAACCTTCATCCGTACCAACCCAACTCAGACATTTGACTTGCCCATCCACAGTAGCACTTTCCAGATGATGAGTTGGGGTTTGCTGAAAAGTGGCCTCCCTTTAAAACCATCCAAACAGGGCAACAACAATCCAAAATAGAGGCTCCTTTTCTTTTGGACCCCCTTTTGGCCCCCCCACCCCCAATAAAACTAGGCTGGAATTAGGACCCCAGCAAAAACATATCTTTTTTGCTGGTTAGTGGAAAACAAAGGAAACCCCAGAAAAGCAAGAAAGCAAAAAGGGGAGCTAATTCTGGGGGAGAAAAGAAGTGGTCCAAGTTTGTCAACGCTCCTGTTCTTGTGACTGGCCCATACCTGGCGTATTTCGTTGCATCCATGGGTCCGCGTCGGGGCACTTCTTCTCGATCTCGCACTGCTCGCCCATCCACCCAGGGTGGCACTTGCAGGTGCCTACAGGGGGACCTGGGGTGCTTAGTGCTAAACCGACCCCCGGGTTTTGGCGAGTGACCCACTTTCGTAATGAATTGTTGGTCCACGTCGTCCCCTTCCATACCGTAGATGACAGCAACTGGGTGCAAAAATTCGGGTCCGAAAAGAAGCAAACAAACAAATCTTCAAACATCCTCTGCCGGTTGCCTTTACGGGAGATGTACCATATTATTTGCCTGCGCGACGGCAGAGCTTGCGGATCAATGAGCATTCCATGGATGCCGTTCACCGCTAAATACTCGATGACTAGGGCGTGTTCAGGGTGGTAGATTTCGCAGGGGATAAATGGCAGCTTCTCAAAATGGGGATTGGAACACCTGTTTCTTGTAGAGGGTACCTTCCTATGAAGGGGGTCCTGGTTTTGATCATGTTCCCCTTAAAGGGACCCCCTGTTACTTGGTGGGCGGGTAAATGGGCTCCCTCCAATCCAAACCACCAAGAGGGACGCCGAGGATTGAAGCAAGTTTCGGAAGAATGAAGCTCGGAGCCCCCTTTGCTTGGCATTTACAGAGAACCAAAAGAAAATATTTGTTGTTTGGATTGTTTGGTTCAAAATCCTATTTGGAGAACAGCGCATGCTGGAACTGTTTGTTTCTCTCGCCGCCAAGTTGTTGTTTGTGGTTCAAAGGCTTGAGTTATATGCTGGGTTGGGACTTGCTGGTTCTCTCCCCACCAAAAAACAGTTGAAACACTTTAAAAGGGGCTGGGATTGTGCCCTTTGGCGAATTAAAGGAAAACAACGCCTCAGGGTTGCTCACCCAGCGCAAAGGTCAAATGTTGCCCCTGGAAAGGAAAATTGCTCATCTGTTGGAGGTGCAGACTAACCACGGAGAAACAAACATCCCACAAACCGCGTGAACAACGGGGGGAGGGGGGGGGGGGAAACCCACCTTTTCGGAGGAAGGTTACCCTGTCCCCAAAAACAAGGAACCTCATAGGATCATAGACTTCAAGATGATTTTCCTGGGACCTCTCAGGTCCTACGTTTTTTTTTGTGGTAACTGGGACCCCACGGTTCCTCTGCCTGCCTGGGATGGGGCAGTCCCCGTGGCCGTTGCAGCACATGGAGAGGGAGCAGTCCACACCCCCGAAGCCGAAGAAGCAAATGCATTGGCCTCACCGCAAACGGAACATGCCCAAGGAATCTGAAGGCATCCGAAGGAATCTGAAGCAATCTGAAGGCATCTGAAGCAATCCGAAGGCATCTGAAGGCATCTGAAGGCATCTGAAGGAATCCGAACTCTCCCCTTGGATGTTTTGAACCAACATGGGTCTGCCCCGTAGGCTTTGATCGCCATCCCCAAGAAAGCGCCGATCGCGGATCGCGGATCGCGCCTCCGGTGCATGCGCCCTGGCCGCTGCAGGCACTGGGGCAGTGGTTCTCACAGGCGAGGCCCGTGTAGTTGGAGACGCACGTGCAGGTGCCGTCCAGCTCGCACCTGGA
The DNA here is from genome assembly GCA_963377175.1 of Effrenium voratum. Taxonomy (NCBI): domain Eukaryota; class Dinophyceae; order Suessiales; family Symbiodiniaceae; genus Effrenium; species Effrenium voratum. Next base: position 1,234,057 of record CAUJNA010003439.1, read on the forward strand.
CTGCTGGAATCCATAGGTGACCTTTTTGGAAAATATCCATCGATGGGTTTGGTAACTATTTCTAGCCAACCTAACCTAGAAAGGACACCTATGCTTGTGACTGCTTCGAAGTACCGAAGGGGGGTGCCTCGTAGCTGAAGGCACCTGAGCTTGACCTTTAGTGGATTTTCAGGCAAAAAAGGCTCGCCCATTTTTGGTCATGTTCAAAGCAAAATCCTTCCCCCCAAAGAAGAGAATAGGTCAAAATGGCATCGCCAAAGGTTTGGGTACCAACAATGCTTGAAGCATTTTTCGGGAAAAACAAATCGACAAGCTCGCCCATCTATTATATTTGCTGGTTCAAAGTGGGCTGTAAACCTTTAATATTGTATTTAGGCACCAGTCAGCATCAAATAAGGGCAACAGAACAGATAGTTCAAGTCATTAAACAAATCGGTCTTGAACACAGTCAGGTGTTCTCAGTCAACTGGCCAAACCACGTTTGATTGCTTTTGGCCTGAGATGACACTCATCGACAATCTGCTTATTCAGTTGGCCGACTTGGGTCGGAGTAACCGAAGGACCAACTGTGTTACCAAACACAACTTAGTCTTCAAATCCCCAAGCACGGCTCCAAGCTTTCGACCACTGCCACCCGAGGTGCCGCTCAAGCTGCCGCCTTCTAAAGGGGGGTACCAAAACGTCGCCAAATTTTCGTCCCAACTGCACGAGACAACCTCTTCCCCAGCTTCCCGCGAAGCGCCGCGAAGCGCCTGCCGCGCTGGTTGCAGTCCTGTGGGCAGCTCGGCGGCGCAATGCTCTGCACCTTCCGGGTGTCCAGCACAGGAGCCGCCGCCTGGTCAAAGAGCCACGAAGCTTCGACAAGCTGCAAATCAAGAAAAATATTCTCGAAAAGCCACACAAACGCGATTCCCACATATTGGGTAGACAACCAGCCATGAGCTTTCTTCAAGGACAAATAGGTATGGGCATGGGGTCTCAATGAAATTAGGTTGCAAGAAAAGATTGGTGGAATGTAGTGGGCCAGCAAACACCTTCACCAAAAGACTGGCATTTCCCGCTGCTTTGAGTCACACTAAAAACCTTGTCCTTTCTATTGGTCAAGCATATCCCATTTGCAGGACGTGCCACTAGGACAGGAAACATGTACATTCACGCCTAGAACTTCAACAGGGCAAAGTTGAACAAGACCGATTCAGCCTCGGCCATCATGTCTGTTCATATTTCATTCACGCACATCTTAATGTTGGGTATTGTTGCGTATTGTATTGGTTGACGTCTACGTCTATCGTGTCATGCTGGATGTTGCTGTGTGTTCAACAATCAGGAACTCTAATACTAGATACACATTGCTTACTCAAAATGTTATTGCAATTATGTGCTGATGTGTCTACAAGTAGTGTTGACATATCTCTTTCACCATCATCGTTCTATTTGTCATGTTCAAACTATTGATTGCTAAATGTTGTCGGTCTTAGCAGTTCAGTACCATTAGCTGACAGAGCTGACAGAGCTGACAGGTAGTTCTGGAAGAGAACAAACCTCTTGAAAAAGGCCAGGCATTCCCCCTTTTGCGGCATCGAAGAGCAACAATGGGCTAAGATCATAAAAGTAGCTCATTAGTCTTGGCATCATATCAACAGGACTCCCCTGTCAGGTTCTATGTTCATTGGTGGAAAGGGTAACCCTATCAAACATCCTTACGAATTTTGAGACCTAAACACGTTGAAGTCCAGAGCTCCACACCTCCGATGGAGGGTTCAATCACGCTTGAGGATCATCACACAATTAGCAATGAACTCTGCGATTGGTGGCACAAAACACACTGGCTATGTTTCAAGCACCTCAACCATGGAAACAACCTAAAACAGCAGCTCCGCTTGCCGTCCCTTTGGGTAAATCACACCCAATATGGTTGCTATTTCCTAAAAGCAGCAAAATGACCCAGCAGCCCACCCCCAAAAATAAGTAAATAAATGCTTTTCGGACACTTGGTTGGTGCAACGTGAACTCTGGATTTCGCAGTGATTCAAAGAGCTCCAACCCCTCCACTCGCCTCCGGCTCGGGACGGTGAGCCACCGGCACCGGCGCCGCCACCTCACGGGTCTCACAGCTCTCGCCGCGGAAGCCGCCGCTGCCTGGCGAACGAAGCTGTGGCGACAGAAGCGGGGGACATTCACGAGGGGTCTGTGGGCCCTCTAAGGACCCTTAAAGATAAGACCACCAAAGGAAGATATCAACTCCCCTGGTGAAACAAAATGGGTCAGGTCGGGGGGCTGAGTACCCTTCATTGCTCCAAGCTAATCCATATGGCTATGAAACCTAATAGGGGAATCACCTCAAAAGCGGTTGGTGGACATGAATCCCCACCGAAGTCTGATGTCCACCGTTTCGGGTCCCTAGTAAAAACCACACCTATACTTATACATCTAGCCGACTTAATAACGCGAATCAGTGGGAAGGCATTCAAAACGCGAAGTGGTTGCAAGTGCACTTTCCAGTACCCCAGAAGCGAAGAAACAGTTCAGGAGATCCACATCTCAACAGTCCTCCCTTGACTCTCCCAACAAAAAAATGCGTTTGGTCGAGCAAGGGATTTGGGAAGAAATTCGTGCGGCTCTCCAAATCCTGGGCCCCTCCTTCATGGAGCCTGGCCACAGGCCGGCTGCTCTTGGCGAAAGGGGCTGAACTTGGAACCGAATCTAAGCTGGATTTGCAACTGGGTAACTGGAGTTCTGGTGCGTCAGATGGGGACTCACTTTGGCCAAGGCGAGGTTGAAAGCAACTGCTGTTGCCTTCAACTGTTACATTTACCGTATTTCATGAACCTTAACATGCAAGTTGATGCCAAAAAAGGTCTAACATAAAGAAAGGAAACCTCTTGGCTCTCCAAACAGGCCGAGCTGCAAACGCAAGAGCCGCTGTCGCAGTATCCGTGGCCACTGCAGTCGTTCTTGCAGCGCGGAAACTCGCCTGGGAGGAGGCTCATTTGCAACCAGATTCGAACGGAATGCCCAAAGCCAAACAACCTCCTCATGGTGTCCTTGTGTTCCACGCTTCTAGGGGTTGTCAAAGCCAGAAAGTGGGATGGTTTCCCTTTAACCCACCACTCATGAATTTGATGGTGACAAAACTGTGTAGGGGTCCAGCGTTACACACCTGCACCGCGTGAGCCAACGGCTTTGCGGCCGCTAGGTCCTCCAGTAGAGAGGTTAGAATAAGGGTACCAACTTTTTCTGTTTCGTCTATTTTAGCAGGGGAACCGAATCTCCCACCCAAAAATGGGGTGAAAAGGGGCACCCTCTCGCTGGGGGACCTAGGCTGTGATCCCAGTCGCAGGCGGCACCGTAGAAGGCGGCGTTGCAGGCGCACTGCCCGTCCAAGCAGCTCCCCCGACCGCTGCAGTCCTTGCTGCACCGCACCTTCGACGCGTTCAAGCGGCGCGAAACGGAAAATGGGCAACACGAGTGCAGCTTCCCTCGTTGGTTGGTTTGGAGCCGAATCGGTGGTTGGCCACCAATCCAAAAAGCCAGTTAGAGGGAAGCTGAGAGTATGTGCCTAGGGCGGCCCCAGGAGTTGTCCTTGTGGCTTCCCTTCAAACCAACTCCAATCCGAAACAGGTGGATTTTGCGAAACAACTGAGCAAACAAACCCGGACTGGGTTTTGATCCAGCTTCATTTTTTGAAGCCAACCCCCCCCCAAAAAAAAACGAGAAACCCTGATTAAAAAAAAACAACAAAAAACGAGAACCACCCTCTCCCCCCCCCAGAACCACCCCCCACCCACCTCCAACCCACCCGGCCAAACCCGGCCGATGCGGTAGCTCCCCCTTGCTCCGAGGCGCTAGGTCGCAGGCCTCCCCGGCCCAGCCCTCCGCGCAGCGGCAGGCGCCCATGGAGCAGCTGCCGTGGCCTTCGACGCCGACGCGCGGACGGGGACGGGGCCACGGGTCCACGGGTCCACGGACTGCGAAACGAGCGCAGGCGAGAACCGGGGCGTTAAAAGGATGGCTTGCGGGTAAGTGGGGAACCACACCCTAAGGGTCCGATTCGACTGTTTTTGGGCCCTCCAAATGGGTTGTGACGTTGAGGGCCCTTGAGGGGTCGGGTTTTTTTCATTGGAGGGTCCGGGGGTCTGCATTGGAGGGGTCATGACCCTTCGGGTGGTGAGATAACCCGCTCAGAAGACTTATAACCATGGTAAGTGGGTAACAACCATGGTGAGATAACCTACAAAAGCCATGGCTATAAGTCTCCTAAGTGGGTTATAACCAGGCCTGCTGACCACTAGGGCTTGCTAAGTGATGAGTGCTTAGCTAGCTTCCTTTACAATATCCAGTAGCCAGTCTTTATTGACATCAGCTCTTTATGACATCGGCTCTTGGTGTGGTTTTGTCAAGAAAAAACTGGGCGGTTTTTTGTGTGCCTCAAGCGGATTGGCCAGAAGAAGTCCAAACTGTTGGTCGACCACTAAAACGGTCAAGCCCAAAACGGCAGGATCAACAAACCTAAAAACCAGCAATCACGGCAGTGAAGAATAGATAGCTGCCCTCGAAGGCGTTTGGATTGGACTCCGGAACCAAAATCCCAAACCACCACAACCACGGTCACTCAGCTTCCCTCGTTGTTGGGTGTTTTCAAGCCGAATCCGTGGGTTTGGCGGTTTAGAGGCTGGTTTCCCAACTAACCCTCTACAAGAACAAGGGGTTCAAGTCCCCCAACCTACCAAGGGTCACCTGATAAGCACTTGCTGGCCTGTGAAAACTGATCCCTTGCTAACAGTGACTACCTTTTAGCGCATTAAATTCGGAAACCCAACCACCAAACCAACTAAAACCAACCAACAATCTCAGGAACCGGATGGCTGGTCTAAATGGATCCAACCTCATCTCAGGTCCTTTGGACGCCGACAGCGGTTCGATTCGATCCATTTTTGCTGGGCGAATCATAACATATGTCACCTGAAATAAGGTGGTTTGGGGGGGCTATTCTTTTCCCCACATAAACAACACCATTTGGGGCGAGGGTCGCTATAATTCGCCCAGATGTCCGCGCTTAAAAAAAAAAAAAAAAAAAACACAAAAAAAGAAAAAAACACCAAGGCGCCGGAGCAGTCGTTGACGCAGGCGCCCGGCTCCAGCTTTTGAGGCTTCAGGGCCGAGGCATTGGGCCCTGAGCGTGACGTTTCCCAAACGAAACGCACGGCCCAAACGGACCCCCCGGATCTTCGGCGGCTGGCGATTTTATTTTTTATTTTATTTTTTCCGGCAGTCTTCCTCTTTCCTTTTTTGTTTTGTTTTGTTGTTTTTCTTTTTCTTTTTTCCGGTTTGGTTGGGCTGGAAACTGAAAAGGGTGGCCTCAAAAAGCCAGACAGAAAAACAGACATGCCTGAACGCGAGCCCAAACAAAAATGGAACTCGCCAAGCATAATTGTGGGTCGCAATGATCCATGGTTAAGTTGGAATTTGGAGGGTCCAGGTGCACACACCATTCTTCATGGATGAGGTGGCAAGGCCCTTGCTGAGATCGCTGGTTTGTTCTTGCTGAAGCGGGACATGATGTTCAGCTCCACATAAAAGGGAACTCATCAGATGGTAATTGCATCTTTTGTGCTGTGGGAACCACATCCAAAACCACACTCCAAACGAAGGAAGCCTTTGAGATTTTGAGATACCCTGAATTGGGCCGCATTCATGTGGAGGTTCCCAGTGCGGAGCTTTCCTCGAGTGCGCTTTGAGGGTGAATAGGCAAAATAACGTTGAACTTTAACTAGGTCCTCCACTAGCGAGGCTAGAATAAGGGTACCCTTTTGTCTGTAGTCTATTTTAGTAGGGGGGACCCTCCCCCAAAAAAGGGTAAAGGGGTACTACTGGGGGACCTACTCAAGTTCCCCTTTGTCAATTCCTCTTGGCCACCTTCCTTGGGCGGACCAAGTGGAAAGTGGCGTAAGACCATTCGCGGATGGGCTTTCCGTTGAGATTCACGAACGTGACTCCCAGTTTAACGGTGCTTGACTTATGTCCCAATGACTATGCTTTTGGGTTTTGTTGGGGGTCCCACGTCATCCCCTTTACATTAGTCGGTAAGCCAATCCCTTGTTCAACCAGGGAACCCCGTCGTTGAATCATTTCCTGTTTCTCAACCACACACGCTCCAGGTACTTCGGCCACATGAGGCAAACTTACGTCCTTTCGGGCTCAAGAACCGCTTGTGCCTCTTTTTTTTCCCCCGGTTCCCCTGAAAGAGTCCAACATAAGGGCTTTCAGTTGACCCATGCGAGACGGTGTGGCCAAGTTCAACATGTTCTTTCGCATCTTGGAGCACTTGAGCATCCCTGATAACGACAGCGCCCTCATCTCCCACCCCACAAAATCCAGTTCCCCGAGGCCAGGAGTCTCAAGCAACACCCACCAAAGAAACGAAAACAACCGATGACCGGCATCTCCAAAGAAAAACGACGACGGCTACATCGATCAAGGGCAACTGGACCAGGGGCAACTGGGTGACCTTAACCAGAGGCCAAAGGCCGCCGACCCGAGGCCAAAGGCCGGCCCCGCCCGCCTGCTGTGGTGGTGAAGTGTTTCAAGGGATCCAAGGGGTGCATGTAGCGGCTGATGCTGTCCATCAGTCCTGGCGATGGGTCATGATTTATGAGATGGGGGGGGGGGTGCTTTTCAGGGACCTAGTTTTTGTGGCTTTAAAGGGAATGCAAAGGAAACCACCTTGTGTGTGTGTGTGTGTGTTTTTTTGTTGGGGGGGGGGGTCCCCTAAAAAAGACATACCCATATTGTCCAAACCTTTCCCACCCATTTGCCGGAAGGCTGCCACATTTGATCCTGCCCCTTGACAACAGCGCAACACCCTCTAGCAAAAAGAACAGAGCAAACAAAAAACTGAACACGGCAAAGACTCTTTGAGCAAACTGAAGAACGTCATTTTGGCTTGATTGGTTTTGACATGCCCGAAAAGCTTGTGTAAAGAAACATATGCCAAGAACAGCAAAGTGTATTTTTTCCGTTGGTTTCCTCACTTCCTGACAGGATTGGCCAAACCAAGTCCAAACTTTCTCTTTACCCCTAAAATGGTCCAAACCAAAAAAAACGTCTCTGCAGTCCCTCAACTCGAGAAGTGTCGCCGCACGAGGCTGGCGCGGGCGCGCCTTGCGCCTCGCGCAGGGGCGAGTCTTGCAGGATGGTCTCCTCCGCCAGAGCCGCCCGCCCGGAGGCCTAGCGCAATCCAGCGGGGCTCAGCATCTTCGAGTAGCCCCAAAGAAACGAAACAAAGCAAGGCCGAAGGTGAAGTGAGGACAAGTAAGGTGAAAGAAGGCTAATATGATAGTTGAAACTAAAGTGAAAGAAGGACAAGGACAAACAAGGTAAGATGAGGTCAGCTTAGGTCAACAAGACGAAAAAAAGGTCAGGCCAAATTTGATTCGTCAAACAAGCCTACCTTTATAGTAAAATAAGGTCAAGTTTCAACTAAGGTAAAGTAAGGTCAAGCAAAAGGTCAAATAAGGTCGAATAAGGTCAAATAAGGTCAAATAAGGTCAAGTAAGGTCAAGTATTTGAGAGTTAAAGTCTTTAGATGCCCACTCAAAACTCCAGCATGCCACTGGGGCATTGCGGGTTCCTACATCTTTCTCCCCCCAACAAGCAACCCAACGCTCTCTTCTTCTCTGCCATTCCCAACGCACTCAAAGGTATTGAAACACACAGATGCAGGAAAATAGCGGGAGCTGAAGATCCTGCTCACCAACTGCAAAGCTGTGCTTTTGCATAGGTTAAAGCCCTCACGAGAAATGCCATCAATTGCTCTTCGACTGCACCCATTGAAAATAAATCATGTTGCATATTCCTCAACCCCAGCTTATGAATAGGGGGTGTCCCTGGGTTGTGGGGAATCATCCCCTATGAACTGGCCTCATCCCTATGAACTGGGCGCATCTCTTTACCATGGTCAAAGTCACCCCCTAAGTCTGGCCCTAAGTGGTGGGGTAAAGGGCCAAGGGAAACAACCTGTTCTGACTTTGATAAACCCAGAAACCGTCAAAATAACGACCCCAAATGAATGAGCCGGGGTTGATTAATATGGAGGCAACGTTAGGGCAGCGGAGGCCAAAGATGGGCGCCGTGGCTTTCGCAAGCTGAAGTCCGTCCAGGCCCCTCAGAATAAGGCATACCCAAATGCAAAATCAGGGGGTTCTTTGTGGTACTCCGTCCTAGGATTGGCGCCATAATGCGGCACCAGGCTCCAAGGAGCCATACATTCGTGATAACCCCAACTAAGTGTTTTTGAGGGCACCCTTTCTGTGGGGTGGTCTTGAAGGCAACCAAAAGGACGTCCCACTCCCTCCAGATGTTTTTGGGTCCGCGATTCGAAGACACCCCGCCTCCGACTCCTTCACAGCCGCCGCGCTCAGCAGCGCTGTGTGGGAAGCCTCCGTGCGCAGGCAGAAGTTTTCCACGCCGCTTGGGGGGGTTTTCGTGGACCCACAAACTGGTCGAAGCAACCAAATACCATGAAATATATGTAGAAAGTTGGCGCGACCAACTTCCTGTCGATTCTTTTCTGCTGGTTTCTCTGACTCTAAGGTGGCATGCTGGCGGATGGGACAAACAGGGGAGTCGGAGAGCCGCAACCAAACCAGTTTGCAGTGGGGTTGCAGCAAACTTCTCCAAAGGGATACTTGTCTGTGAGCCGGGTACCAGGGCCCTTTGATTTATGCAAATCTTGAACATTGATCGGCTCTTCACCTTGAGCTTCGTATATTTGCAGCTCCCAACACCTGCATGTGTCAAATCAAACGACCACACTCCTGCACAATACAGAATACTTGTTTTCTTCAGCGTATTGTGTACATATATTGTTTATATTAAAAAAAAAACATGTTGTAAAGTGTTGTGTCTGAACTGGTGAAATGCCTGCGTGGGAATTGTAATTGCCAACGACATAGACAAATAACAAACCGGCAAATAGATGGTCCCCTATAGGCGAGCTGTATGTATGTGATTTATCTTATAACTAAAAAAATACAGCCATTCAATGTATACCTAACTCCTTGCCTTTGACTGTTGGTCGGAAAGTGTATCTATACTATATGCACAATGTACACATATACACATAACATGGCCATGAAACTGCAACGTTTGACCGGACCCATCCACACAGGGAAATTCAAGGACCTCTCTATGCATCTTTCTCTATCTATCGACAGGTTTCTGTGAATCGCCAACTTTTGTGATACCACTCTCAAAAGTCTTCACTTACAGGGTGAGGCTTGAGGTTTCCTCGTTTTAATTCCCGTAGAAACTACAAACATATAGTTGATGAACGCATGACTTTATATTGGACACTGACATAGCCTTTAAGTTGTCCTTCTTTGGCAATTAGTGGGCGCAGATCTTCTGGGATCGCTCAGCGATACCCCGACTGTTTGCCAGGAAAACCGTGGCAGTGCAATGTCAAAACGCTCGGCCCTCGGCCCTCTGACGAAGTGACCTTTCTAGCTTAAAGCTTGACTGAGCTGCTTTTTCCCAAACACGTGGTTGCCAAACCACAGCCATGGACAATTCCTCCAACTTCCCAAGGACAAAACATCTGTTGGAGGACAAAAAAACACATCCCAAAAAACCCAAGGACAACAAGTCTATCAAAGGACCTTCATGGCTCACTGGGTTTCCCCCAAATCCGAGAGCTCGTTCATTCGCCTGGATGGCCTCCTTGAGGCTGCGCACTGCCAAGGGCGGCAGCTCCTCTCGAAGGAGCCCAGGCAAAATGGGGGGGTCCGGGTCTGCTTGGACGTCTACTCATCCCAAAAACGATATGTGGGTATGGGTCCAAATTAAACCACCACACAAAATAAAATAAAATCCATGTTTCCAGGAATTCCACACACCAGGGTTCCATTTTGGGCACCTAGTTTTGAGCCACAGCCACGTAAGTGTTCCATAAGTTCCAAGTGAATGGGAGTTCCGTGCGTCAACATCTCTGGGACTTGTTTTTGGGGAACTGACGAGGAAGTCCATTGGAGCAACTTTTTCTGTAGTCTATTTTAGGGGGACCGGGACCCTCCCAACCAAAAAAGCGTAGGACACTGGGGGACCTAGAAACATGCCACGAACGTGGCTCCTTAAGCAAATGGCAGTTGGAAGTGGGGCCGAAGGAGAGAGGCGCCAAGACCCCAAGGTGCGCCACCAAAAGCCATTCGATTCGGTAGCTGAGTAGGGCAACCAAAATCGATTCGGATAGCTGCTAAGTAGGGCAGGAAACAGTCCCAAGCTGGAATTGGATCAGCCGTGCTTGTGGTTTCTGACAGTTGCCTGGTTTTGAGTGTTGACACATACAATTTGGATATATATGTACATGTATAACTTTGAATACATACGTATGTCTAAGTGTATGAGTATGTGTATAAGTATGCGTATGTGTAAACGTAGCAAGGTAGGTAGCTAGCTGAACGGGTGGGTGGGTGGGTGGGTGGGTGGGTGGGGTGGGGTGGGGTGGGGTGGTGTGGGGTGGGGTGGGGTGGGTGGGGTGGGTGGGTGGGGTGGGTGGGCGGGCGGGCGGGCGGGTGGGTGGGTGGGTTGGGGTTGTTGGTAGTTTGGTTGCTAAGCAGGTGGGTGGGTGGGAAGTGGCTGACTGACTGACTGACTGACTGACTGACTGACTGACTGACTGACTGACTGACTGACTGTCTGACTGACTGACTGACTGGCTAACTGGCTGCCTGGCTGGCTCGCTCTTCAACAAACAAATACTCTGTTTTCCAACAACATGAGCACGCACGGAAGGGATTTGGAGAACCGCCATGACCACGATCATCTTATGAAATCTAATGGGTTTCCTTTCCATTTCAAGAAAGAGCACCCATTAGATGACCTGTGGGCTTCAGTCGCAGCGTGGAGGCAAAGCTCTCCGCGCGAGCTCCTCGACATGACGGACCGTCAAAGCTGACCATTTCGAACCTTCCCAGAAGTCCGTCTTGAGACATGCCCATATATATATATATACATATATATACATATATGTATATGTCTACACAGAATATATATTTAACAACCATAACCACAACATGCCCTCCTTTCCAACGGCGTCCCCCGAAAACAGCGTTCCGCCGCCCGCCCGCGGCCGTCCTCGGCGTTGGGCGTCTTGACGAAGGCGGCGACCCGCCGGGCGCGCTCCGCCGCCAGGTCCAGCGCCGTGGCCGGCTCCGGCGAGGCCAACGCCTGGCACCGAGAGCCCGGAACTCGCTCCGGCGGCCTGGAGTCTCCTTCTGACCCTTTGAAAGATGGGGTTACCCAAAATCAAGGGGTCATGGACCCATTTTTATTTCGGGTCAGAGAGACTCGTATAAACCATCCCCGATTTGGTTTCCTTCAAAACAATCCCCATTCATTCCCGCATTCCTGTTGAGCACCAGCAAGAAATGGGTCGACGTCTCTTTTTGTAGCTTTCAAGGGAACCGAAAAGGCACAACTTTGGGTGCGGTCTTTTTTTGGGGGAACCAACCTTGCTGGTAAACATGGGTCGATGTCTCTCTTTTTTTCCTGGGTCTCGGTAAAGGATTGCCATTGGATTGGCCGTTGGATTGTTCAGAAGTGCTGGAACTTTTGGGCGGCTCGGACTTTTCTCGGGTTGGTACCATCTTTGGTGCTTTAAGGGGAAACCCAAAGCGCCAATGTTGAGTGTTTTTTGGGTTGGTACCAACCTTTTTGGTGATGGGAAGCCAAAAGAAACATCGTTGCGCCATTTTGGGGCTCCAAATCCTAAAAAAAGACACGGCCCCAAATTCTCCCAGCTTGGCCCCAGTCAAAGTCAAAGAAAACCAGGAACTGCAAATTTGAATCAGTAAAGATTTATCACTTCACTCCCAGGATTTGTTCATTCCAATCCTAATGTTCTTCCTTTCCAAGTGACTTCCTGGAGTCTCCATGACCCTTTAAAAATGGGTCCACGACCCCTTTATTTCGGGTAATGACCCCATCTTTCAAGGGTCATGGAGACTCCAGGATGCAAAGGTAAGTTGGTTGCACCAACAAGTGACCTGCAAAGTTTCGGCTTCTTTCGCTTCGACAGAGATGTGACGGCTTCCGCTTCCTTTGCTTCGACTTGGCGAGTTCTCGGGTTGCCAGCCTCAGCCGACGCCTTGGCGCGAGCTAGAGCGCCCAGGACGTCCGGGGAGGCCTGCACCTCGTCGTTCGGGCTACGTCTTTGAGCCCGTTGGACATTGAGCTCACTTTCTGAGTGGATTTTGTTGGGCCGAAGAGAGGAGCTTTTGGGCAAGAGACAAATGTCTATGTATAATATATTGTCTATATAATTACATGTTTGCGTAGCACTAGCATGGTGGGGGAAAGAAAGGGAGAGAGAGGGAGAACAAATGACCCAAAATTAACTTTAGAGGTGCTGCTTGTTACAAGTCAAAAGCCCAAAGACCTTCGTCGAATTAAATGGCCGTCGCTCAAAACATGGAAACCCAAAATGGAACCCTGGTAAGTGGAAACAAAGACCAAAACATGGGTAACCCGAGCTGCTTAATTTTGAGCCACACCCACATGGGAAAGCCACCCCAACCTCCAAAACCACCCGCCCATACTGTTGCACGAAATCCGTTCGCACCACTTTGAAGCCAAAGTAGAAAATATTGTTTGTTGGCAGTTACAAGGGCATCCTCAGAAACCAGGGTTTCTTAGCCTGGAGCGAAATTGATTTCGCAACCATCCACCTCCTTGGCCAGCGCTTGGCACGCGTCCCCGGAGAAGCCCGCGGCGCAAACGCACTTCCCAGCGACGCAGCGGCCATTAGGCTCCACGCCTGTCACCCCGCCGGATAAAACGAGGAATTTGGGTTGTTTACAAGTGGCTTGGCCCAAGAACAAGTCCAATTGGGCTAGTAAGCCACCTACAACCCTCCTGTTTATGTAAACACGATCCTCAAGCAGACCCCTTCTAACTTTGGATGTAGATCCCTTGCACAAACAACCAACAAAGCGAGCTGGAGCTGGGCAATGAGTTTGAATGGTGCGAACCAGCTCCAATTATCGAAGCAACGGACCTCTCCGACTGAGTGTCATCGACTTGGCTTTGTTTAGCTCATATCGTGAGCCCTGAGCTGACAACATCCTTCCCGTGCACAGCTTGGAAAATAACCTTGCGTTCTAGCGCCGTCAACTCACACAAGGCCCCTGCTGGGCGGTGGCTGCCTGGTTTCATTGGTATTCATTTCCGCTCTGCCCCCATAGGTGAGCCGGGAAATCTTCACACCTCTTGTGGTTTCCTTCAAAGCGGAAGTCGACAATTCTCAGGTTTGTCGGAAATGGAATCCACCGTGATTTTCATGGAAGGCCTTCTAAACGACCAATCTGATATCTAAAGATAAGGAAGACCTTCATTCGAATGGCCAATGCTGCACTTCAAGGGAAGGGTACCAGCTCCTGCTTGCCATCGAGACTCCAGGGACTCACACGCTCCACACCTCACATCCAAACCTCTACTGTCTTTATCTCGGCGGACCCCGCCCACCGGATTCAAAGTCACATCCGCAAAGTTCCCCTCCCAACGGTAGGAAAAACGTCCCCTTGAGTCAACCTTGAGCCTCCAAGGCACAACCTGGGATCTGGACAGGGCTTTCCCCAAAAGACGACCCACTGCTCAGAGCCCAACAAACTCAAAGTCCCAGTTGGCTGTGGGTCAAGCATTGGTACCCAAAATGGAACCCTCTTGTAAATGGAACCGAGGACAAAAGCCTGCGGTCCCCTGCTGGTTTAATTTTGACCCAACTCCCAGTTCAGCCCAGCGGCAGGCTGGTGAGCAGGCCGCTTCAAAGTAATGCAGCAGCCCGCCAATCTGCGCGTGAGCGAGGATTGGTTTCTCTCAGGTCATTGGACTCCCTTCACGCCGTGTTTTTTTTTTCAGCTCAGAGAAAACAAATTCTTCTCTAACATGTGTCAATGGTTTTGCTTCTGGTCGTACTAACCAAGGAGATGAACAAGACAACTGCACGTTGCCTCAAAACTGATACAGTCACAAAGGTGAACCTGGGTCTGGTTTCATGTGCATTGAGGACTCTGATCTACCAATCTCAACTGGCAATATCTCAGAAACTCCTGCAAGAAGAGGGAGCTCCAAGCATCCAAATCTGCCACAAGGCGTAAGGCATATTCTGGCTTTTCACCTTCACCCTTCCTCTGAACCTAGAGTCAGGCTGCCACTCACCGAAAGTGGAAAACCTAACGTGCCCCGAATTTTCCCCAACCATTTGAGGGGGGGGGGGGGGGAAGGGGCTACTGTGGATGCCCAAATCAAAATATTGATAGGTAAACCAAGCATACCACAAAACCCGGGTAGATTTGGGCTAAATGAGGCGTGTTCCTGGTGCCGATCCATTTCCCGGAGTTGGTTTGAAAACATCCGCGTTTCGGACATGCGTACTTTCCGCCTGCAACATGGGCTGCTAAAAACAGAGGCTTGGCCTCAAGTTGGCCAATCCGAATATATATACAGAAATATATATTAACATATAGGTTATTCCTTTAAAAAAAAGGAAGCCACTACAAAGGGGACCAAATCCTTGCATACTGCAAGGTTCTAGGGGCTGATTCCCCATTAAACCATGGTTCTTGCCGAAAACCGGATCCGTTTTCCCTGGGTTTCCGGAGGTTGTCTAGAAAGAAGGATCCCTGGAAAGAACGGAAATGGAAGGTGCCCCTAGAAAGCTAAGGAAAAATAACCCAGCCCAGGCAAAATGGGGGGGGGACATTTAGGATGAAGAGTTATCTTTGAGCAGTCGCAGATATTACTTACCGGAAAAGTAGATGGCCCTGCTCCATACAGCTTCCACATTTTGTACAGCTTCCACATTCCATCGGGCAAAATGGGGATAACCATTTCCATCGGCTCGTTGAGGCTCTGGCTGGGCTCCATTTCACTTTCGCGGAAGAGGCGGCCACCTGAGCCAGAAGCCAGCCGCTGCCGGGGAGCCGGCCAAGGAACCGCCTGTAATTGCTATGGATAAAACCGTAGTAGCAGGGTATATTGTGAATACGTATAATATATATTGTGAATACGTAGGGTATATGGATAAAACAAAAAAATCCAAATATACCGCGTAGAATATACATTGTGAACTGCCTGTATGTGAGTGAAAGTATCGCAGACATTTGGCTCCCCGTGCTTCGCCTGTTTTCTCCCATGGGATTCATCCCATTGGAAGGCTCTGCGCTTGTAAAATGCCGGGGGAACTGGATGCAGCCGCTGAGGGCCGCGGGGTGGCGGATGCAAACAATAATGGTAAATAAAGAACATATTCCCATAAGTGTAAATAATTCCGCAGAAAAAAAAAAAAAAAACACAAAAACACGCGGTAGAGACATTTCTATAAGGGATCCCCAAAGGACCTTTCTCATGGCTTCTGCTGGATATGCTCTTGTTGAGCTCGCTATAGAATAGCCGGAGCCATGGAACGGGCTCTTGTTGATTTGGGCACAAACTACTCATCGGGGCCTGGTAAAGATGTGTCTAGCTCGAGGCTCCGGGCAATGCAGGCGGCCAAGCACCTGAAGGAGTTTCAGGTTGACACAATTTGGCTGTTGTCAAAACCGTTTTGGGATCCCATTTCGGTTGGTAAGTGAATTCACCACCCATTTTAGAACCTATTTTAGCGGGGATTGGGATGCCCGCTGGGGGCACGGGACCCCGACCCATGAATTTCCGTGCGCCTTGTTTCGAGTTGCCAAAATGGTCTTCCCCTTGGCTTTCCATTTTAGAAAACCCGGCCAAACAGGATCCACTGACGTGTCCAAGGCTGGATTGAAAAGCGGCGGATGGCATGACCTGTTGAAACCTTTGGGGAAGGCGTCTAAAGGTGTAAAAAATCCGTTGCAGGTACTGCATAAGCTGCTCGTTCAAAGGAACAAGGGTGACATGTACCATGACTCACCGGCTTTCGGTTTCTCGCAACGGACGAACGCCTTCCGGCGCGGCAAACATGTTGGCGGAAAAGGCGTGACAAACGGGTATCATGGTGGGAATACCAACAATGAATAGAACTGGCTTCTGCACATTTCTCCCCTAGCATCATCCCACCAAAAGGAAACTCACTTCAAAAGGGAAACACTTCCATTTGGTTAAGGCCCCAGGCAAAAACACAAGTCAGTAGTGATGAATTCCTTTTACAACCAACAAGGGAAAATAATAAGTATTCTTTAGCAATTGGAGGAGCATGAACACCCTGAGCTGCATTTTTCCAAGCTGGTGCACGGAGGACTACTTCAGGGGCCCTGCCTTGCACCTGTCCAACTGCTCGCCCCCAAAAGCACTGGCTTCCAAGGCATATGGCTGTGGTTGTCAAAACCAAATGGTACCATTTTGGGGTAGGTGCACCACCAATTTTAGTCTATTTTAGTGGGGATTGGGATGTTCACTGGGGGTACGGGCTTTTGACCCATGGCCATATTGATATTGAGGCCAAGCAAGGTAAACGGATGGTTTGCGGGCCGGACAAAAAGCGCAGGGGACAGAACACGCGGGTAAATCGGGAAGCCGGGGTTGCAGGGTTTCGGAGGTATGCAAATGAAAGACTCGAGCAACCTCACCTCACCTCACCTCACCTCACCTCAGCTCAGCTCAGCTCACCTCACCTCACTCACTCTCACACTCACTCTCACTCGCACTCTCACACTCACTCTCACCCTCCCTCTCTCTCTCACTCTCACACCCACTTTCACACTGTCTCTCTCTCTCTCTGTCTCTCTCTGGCTCTGTCACTCTGTCACTCTCTCACTCTCACTCTCACTCTCACACCCACTTTCACACTGTCTCTCTCTCTCTCTCTCTCGCTCTGTCACTCTGTCACTCTCTCACTCTCTTTCTCCCTCTGTCACTCTGTCACTCTCTCACTCTCTTTCTCACTCTCTCTCTCTCACTCTCTCTTTCTCACTCTCTCACTCTCTCTCTCTCTCGCTCTCTCTCTCTCTCTCTCTGTCTCACTCACTCGCTTGCTCACGCACCCACGCACTCACTCACTCTCTCACTCTCTCACTCTCGTCACGCTCACCACACCCAAGCAAACCAAGCCATTTCCAGATGAAAGAGCAACCAGGGAGAGAGTCTGCAGCCGAGGCACACCTGCCGTAGATGCCATCCTGGCTCCGACAGATTTCAGCGCCTGTTGGGGCCTGCCTCCATGGCAAGCTTTCATAAAATGTCAACACCTGTGCAAATTCACGTGGAACCAAAAACGGGGTCCCTCAAAAAGGATAGATTGTTTGGGTTCCATGCGAATCTGCGGGGCAGTATAGCAAAGACGATCGCGCTGTGCACAGCCTAGCCCACTAACAGGTCAGATCACCTTTTCGGTCATGACTCAAACAAAGCACTGGGGATTTGCGGGACCGGCTTTAGATCAGGAGCCGTTTTCGGATCTCGCCCTTTGCATCCCCATGTCCGGCTTCTCAAGCTCCCGAGCTCTCAGTTTCTCAAGCTCCCGAGCTCTCAGATCACGGTGGCTGGATTGGCCTTTGACCCCCCTGACCGCTTAACTTTTCCGGTGAGTGGTTGGACACAATCAGTTTGAGAAAGGGCTTATGCTTAAAGGTCACACCAAAGAGCAGAACGCTCTTCAGCGAGAAGCATGTCAAATCCGGGGATGTATCCAACACATACTTCGTCTAGCATGAACCGTTGCTTCCTTCACACCCACGCTGGCTCCAGTTGAACACGAATGAGCATGCCCAGTACCCATTGACTTTTAGTTCTACCCAAAAGAAAAAACAAGGTGTGCCTGGCGCCCTGTTCATAAGCCACGGCAGCAGAACTTGTGCTGAAATGCCAACGGCATGCTCTCGCCGGGCGCGAGCTCAATAATGGGACCTCAAATTGCCAACCGTTTGGATGTTCGGCAATCAGACAAGCAGGTTGTAACCCACTAGCAGATTTAATTCCACTTAGGGGGACTAAGTGGGTTGTAACCTTGCTCACTTACTAACTTGGCTGAATGGATACATGCCAGGTTGAGTAATCCTCTGACATTAGGTTGGTCTTTGACGACCAAAACGTGAAGCGTGTTGCTAGTTAGTGGAGAAACAATGCATAGCATGCTTGAATGGTTGCAGGGTTAAGGTCAAATCACGGAGCAGCCGATAATTTGCTGCCAGCAAGTTCTTGACTTAGGGAAACACATACTGCTGGCCCCGGACTACACCTGTCCTATTTTTAGGGGGGTGTTCCCTCCAGTGAATCCCCATGAACCGAGGACACCCCCCAATTCATCAATCAGGGGTTTAATCTGGGGTCAACATTTGGCTGTGGCTCAAAAAACCGGTACCACAATGGCACCTTGGCAAATGGAACCAAGGGCAACAACCCGCGGTTGGCCCCGGCTCTTTAATTTTGAGCCATACCCATTTCTATCCTAACAAAACCCAAGTATACGTCCGTGGGACATCCCACATCCCGTGCCAAACAGATCCAAGCCCCGCCTCGCGGCTTCATTGACCGTTTGGGGGGCGCCGGGGGGCCCCGGCAGCTCTGCCATTCGAGCCGCGGACACGGCGAGGCTTGGCCGATCTCCCATGGTCAGGCGCCGAATGCTTTTACACAACGGGTCCTGCGTCAGTGCCATCGCATCTGTCGGTCAAAGGAACCAGTAGAAGTTGTGCAGTTCTGAAGCTTTGCAGGATGTCTTTTCGGCTGTATGTTACCTTGCGCTACTCAATCACAGCTGTGGGATTGAGGCCAACAACTGTGATGATTCAAGAACATGTCACCACTCCACACTAAAGTAATGCTGACCCAAATACCTCGGGATGAACCTGGATTTAACATTACCGATGGCAGGTGGATTTATTTGATCAGCAGTCGGCCGAGCTTGGCAAGTTGAATAAATTGCGTGAAACCATTGAGGGGCTTGCCTTTGGCAAGACCATCCCTAAAAATGGGTGCCCTCGTATGAGACCGCACTCAGAGGAACGCCCAAAACCCATTGACTTTTGGATCTACCAAGAAGGTAATCATGGTGAAGGATGGGTCTTACTACAATCCCCATTAAACCACGCAGTAGGCGCACCTAAATGGGTAAATGGGACAATCAAAATCGGCTTTGGGCGTTGTTCAAACAGACCTGAAGTCCTCTATGACTTTCAGAACACTTTGCCCACGAGCAAGTTGGAAGGCCGTGTTCCCACGCGCATTCTGCTTGTGGGGATCGGCACCTTTGGCCAGTAGAAATTCCACGAATTCAGCACCACCGTAGAAGCAAGCGAAGCCCACCGGAGTTGTCGTCCATTCGGCGAAAAAATGGACCAGTAGAGAATCAGACCCCAAGAGCTGTATGCGAGCTCTGCTGAACATCTCGATTGCCTTGAAAATGCCTTGGGCTTCGCAGCACATATTGATGTCAGCCCTTGCATCCAACAAGAGATCTGCGGCCTCGAAGCAGTGCGGATTCGAGCAGGACCACACTGCTAGGTTCGCCAAAGGGTTTGGACTACCCAGAGCTTTGCTTGGAGGGTTCACATCTGCGCGACTCTGAATCAGCTTTGCAATCACTTCACCCGGCGCACACCTGACACAACAGAGAGAGAGCGGGCTGCAATGCAGCGGACCCGAAGTTTCGTTCACCTCAGCCCTGTACTTCAACAGCAACTCCACGGCATCCGCCGTTTTGCACGCACCCAATGGAGAAAATCCATTGTCATCTGTGTGATGGACATTTGCTTTGCACTCCAGCAATTGCAGAATCACTTCTGGCCTTCTCCAGCAAAGCTCCAAAGCAAAGTCCAAAGCTGATCGGCCGTGTTGCAAAATCTCCACATTGATCTTTGCAGTCACCTTTCGGCTCAGGTCAAACCCATCTTCGGCCAACCGCCGAATCATCGACACATCGTTGGATAGGACGGCACACTCTACTGGACCAATGCCTCTGATGCGCTTGGCCGTGTCCAGTGATTCGAACTCAAAGTCCCGCAGAAATGTGTCCAGGCTCCTCCCAGTGGATTTCTCGCCCAGCAAGGTTTCACTCCTTGCAAGAGTAAAGCGATACGAGTCCCAGTGTTGAGCGCTTCTCAGCGCACGGAGCTGGTTCTGCAATGCTCGTCTCATGACCAAGTAAACCTTGGTTAATGCTGACCCCTCTGCAAAAAGTGAACAACTTTTTGTGGGCTTAATGGAAAAAAATGAAATCGACCAAAAGTTAAAGTCTAAAGATCTAACCAATAGCCATCAAGCAACGGTTTGCCGGTCGGCTTTCAGGGTAAAGCGGCCCTCATGGGGCGGGCGATCCGTCAGAATCATGGAAGTCGCAAACTCCACCTGAGTCAAAATCGAAACCTGGTATTAAAATGGTCGACCCAGAACCATGTGAAGAATTAAGAAGGCGGCCGCAGCTATTTATGGTTGGGATTGTCCCTTACTAACCTTCATCTACCCGGGTTTTGACTGTGGCTCACCTCATCACTGCCCTTCACAACCAGGAAAGGCTGGTCGGGCTTCACGCACAAGATGCTGCACCACATCTCCAGGCGGCACCATCCTCGCATCAAATAGCTGCGGAAATTGCACTTCTGCATGGTATCGTGATGATATAGGTGCGGAACGAGCGCCAGAAAAATATCAGAGACCTCCACAAAGAAAGGGATGGACTTGATGTACAAATCTTGATCTGTTGCGCTGGAGACACTGGATCCGCTGAGAAGATGGGCTATGTCGCTTGATGCCGGCGAGTTCGTTCCGTCCGCTGTCAAATTGTCCACGAGAAGCGACCCAGCTAGATCCGCCTCCTGAGGGATGCTGAACCAATCCAGCCAAATATAACCATTCTGCAGCCTTTGAAGTTCCTGCTGCGAAAGCTGTTTGCTCTCACCGAAGAATTGAGAAGCCAAGTCGCTCTGTGCCGTGCAGCGACCCGTCAAAATGTTCTTGAGAGCTGCCTGGCGTTGGGACAACCCCCTGTTTAAGCCGCGATTCAAACCACTGGGGGGGTATCAAATTATGGATAAGGGCGGGCCCTACATAAAGCATGGCAAAAAATGTTCACCCCCCCCCCCACTATTGTTGCAACAGATTCATTCCAACGTTGGATACGCTTTGCAGGGTACCACGGCTCTAGCAAATGTACCGCCTGCCTGGAGAACCGGAAGTTGCCGCAAGTGCGGATCCGGATGTGTTGTACCCAGCCACTGGTGAGACACAAAAATGCAGAAGTGGGTCTCCTGTCGCTTCACCAGCAATCCAGCTTTCATCAACTCTTCATGCTTCGGCATGTGATCCAGCTTCTGGAAATTCTCGATGCTGATGACCCACATTGGAACGAAGGAGGTACTTGCACATGGATTCGGCCGGCTCGGGGCGGCACCCATTGAAACCGGGCGGCGCAGCTGTACAAAAAAAAGAAGAGAGATAATGATACTTTAGGACTCTATAATCTGTCGGCCATCAAGTTCTTGAGCCAACATGTCTTGACGTTCATGAAAGTAGCAAAATAAGGCTGGCTTTGCGACGAACCGAATCCATTGAGCAAGAGTGAAACAAGAAGCCAAGATGCCACAATATCTATATATATATATATATATGTATATCTACATAGTAAATTATACTATACACATGAGTATATAATATAGAAATGTGTGATCGAGATCTGTGGACATGTGTGAACATCGAAGCGACTCTAGAAAGCGATAGAACCGTCATTTAATTGTCAGCTATTGTTGAACCATGGCTTCCATGAATCGCCGAATGGAAAGGAAGAAACCGGTCCCGAGCGCGTCCTAAGCATAGTTCGGTGCACGTATTGCATGGGATGAAGCTGCTATCTAGAACATGCCAAAACACTGGCCTTTGTGATGGGGCTTTCACATCTGGGCATTGAAACTGGACGCCTTTCAAACTCCCACCATTTTGAGGGCAGTTGTAGGTGAATACGGGGTCCTATTGACAATTCGGCGTCCGGAGAAAACGCGTCAGAACCGTACTATATCCATCCACTGTTAGCCTACCTTTTTGCTCGCGTTTGGTCGTATTTGTGGTTTGTCAAAAACACCATGCGGCTAATGTGTTTTTAGGCTTGTAAAGATAGGGTCCAGTACGGCTGCAGTACGGCTGGAGGCAACCGGGGGGAAAACCACATCTACTTCCTCTAGTAGAGAGAATAAGGGTACCCTTCTTTCCGTAGTCTATTTTAGTAGGGGAACCCTCCCAACCAAGAAAGGTGAGAAGGGCACTACTGGGGGACCTGAACATGCTTGAAACCTAGCGGCCACCCCCACTACATCCAGCGCTGCGGCTTTTCAATCCTCGCCGCTTGTCGGGCCAGCGGAGCAGAAAGCCCGCCG
The DNA here is from genome assembly GCA_963377175.1 of Effrenium voratum. Classification (NCBI taxonomy): domain Eukaryota; class Dinophyceae; order Suessiales; family Symbiodiniaceae; genus Effrenium; species Effrenium voratum. The sequence goes on from CAUJNA010003439.1 coordinate 1,256,382, forward strand.
CCAGAGACAAGGCGACGCGGCTGAGGCGCAGAAACCGGGACTCCTGACGGCTGTCGGGGACCAAAGGATTGATCAAAAGACAAGGGGTTGTTCTAGGGGTAACTTCCATTTCCATTCTTTGCAGGGATCCTTCTTTCTAGAAAACCGCCAAACACCCTGGGGAAATGGCTGGTTTTTGAAAAGAACGATGGCTGAAAAGGCTGAAAAGAATGGGGAATCAACCCCTAGAGTTGTCTCTAACTAGGGGGCACCCTGAATGGGGCTTTCCATTGATTTCCTTTCAACGCAACCCCCAAAATGGGGGGGTGCTCTTTTTGCAGGTTTCAAAGACCCTGGGAATATGGAGTTCCTGCTGCAAATTGCCGGGCTTATTTGAGAAACGTGGAACAGCACGGGTGGGCTCTCATGGAAAAGCACCCCGTAGGTTTCTTCGTTGTCAAACGGGGTCACAATAGCGTCAGAAAAAGAGCTGCCCCGGCATCCCGTGGTTATAGCAGCACTCACATGGGCCCACAAACACGTACCTGAATTGACGTAGGACAAACTGTTGTGACAGATGGGTAGCTTCCCATTTCACGGCATCTGCTATTCAAACGAGGATACCTTGGGGTCGCGTCTCCTTCAAGCGCCGAGAAACCCACGACGTTGGCGATGGCGAAATGGAACGAGGCTTGACCGCCCCACCGAACGAAAAGGGGGAAGCTGAAGAAGCTGGGGTTGAAACATATGCCAATTGGTGATCCTGGTGCCGGTGCCGGACTGATAAACTTTGACGAATTGATAGAGGATGTGCTTTCCCAAAGGAATTTCCGCCCCCCCCCCTCTATTGCTCAACCAGCAACTGTGCTTGCCTTGCCATGCAGCTTTGTGGAGCTGATTTGCAGTGTAGTCCTGTGACATTCTCAAACAAAAGGCCCTTCGTACGCAGCGGTTTGGCATTGTGGGCGCCAAGCGACCGCGCTCTTAGCAAGTTGATTCCCCAAACCAATCTATCGTAACGGATAGAACACACACACACAATCACTTCCTTTTCCTAGTTGCATCAGGAAGTCTTTAAACGTTCTCGCAGTTTGCTTGTTGGAGCCTTCGAAAACAACATTCCTGAACATTCAAACGTCAAGGAATTCTTTGCAATTCTCGGCCTTGACCCTGTTTTGGACGCAAACGCCCGCAAATTACTGCAAACGCCTTAAAACAGCACAGCGCCCGCAAACAAGGTGCAAACGCCTACCTGGATCCCAAGCAACCGTTTTAGAGGAACCTCCTTTCGGGCTTCAAGTTAATCTGCAGAGTAACATCCATCCTCCGATTCCTGGTGCGTCAGCAAATAGCGTTGCTTTTGGCAGCCAGCCAAAAACAAACACCAACGAAGCAAACACTAAAACACCTGCCGACGCCTGACCTGACTATTCAAGCTGGAACTTCATAGGCCTTGAGTAAACTGACAAAACCCGCCGAAAGCTTAGCCCTTGCCACCTCGGCAAAAGGGAAGAACAGCGTAAATGAGGAAAAGGGAACATGGACCATCGCCAGAGCCAGTCGACGGCGTTTCGTGCCTTGAGGAACCGGGGCGTAGTCCAAAGAACGCGTCCTGGCGCCGCGCTGGGCGCGGCCAGCATCGAAGGCAACCCCTGGATTTTGTCGAAATTCGAGCGAAAGCATTGAAAGTACGGCGCGGTCGGCATCCTGGAAAAACCCAAGTGCGGGTAACAAGGTTTTTTCTGGTTGCCCAGAACGCGGGCAATTCCCTCTAAGATTGGGGCGTGTACTTCAACACTCAACACATGAGTGCGACTGTATAATTGGAAAAAAAGGCATGAAATGGACATCCAGCTGGTGGGGATTTGTGTCCACCTCCCTGTTGAAATTCATAGCCACATGTTCCTGGGAATTTTTCAGAAAACTCTGGCCCAACTTCCGACATTCTTCAAACAACCTCCTTTTAGTCTCCCTCAAAAAAAAATAAAAAAGAGAGCCGAGGGCCGAAAAGTCTGCTTTGAGCAAAAGCTTTGCCACCAAGCCTGCTTCGGTTTTTTTGGGGCGAGGGAGGGGGGTCCGTCCACCTTACTCGGAATCCAGGGGCTCCTGGCCGCGAGCAGCGGAAATTCGGAGCAGCCTGGGCTTTGACGGTTGTCAGCTGCGATGTGATCTGCAATGTTCCTGGAGTCTCCATGACCCTTAAAAAAATGGGTCTATGACCCCTGTATTTTGGGTAATGACCCCTTTATTTTGGGTCATGACCAACCATTTTTCAAGGGTCGTGGAGACTCCAGGTTTACAAGGATTCCGGAGGCCCCCGCCTCGAATAAGAGATCCCCGAGCAAACAAAACCTACCGCATGGTAAGCTCGCGCCTGAAATAAGAGATCCCCAAGCTAAGAAGAAAAAAACAGCTACTGCATGGCGGGCTCGTTTTATCCCTGGCTGATCTGGCAATCAAAAAGGCAGATTGCAAAACCAGTTGACTGCTTCCCCAAGTTGCAGGAGTCCCTCCTAAACGGGAAGCCCCCTGCTACGCAAGGATGGTCCATTAATCCACTGGGTCTATCAAGCCTCGCAGCTTTGAGTAGCGACTGATTGACAGTGCATGAGTTCTTGCATTGTAGCCCTGCGGCCGATGCTTGCATGCTCGAATGCAAGGCCTTTCGTTCGCAGCGATTGGACATTTTTCGTGTGCCAGACGACAATGATCCCTTGATTTTGGGGAATCACCCCATTTTTCGAGACTCCAGGTGAACCTATCGCGATGAATGCCATACAACCACATGTCCTTTTCCCAGTTCTGGGGAGCCGATATGTCTTAAGCATGCTTGGATGTTGCTGATTACAGCCTTCAAACGACAACATACAAATACGTATGTTGAAATTAGCCTGGAACGCGAACAACACCCCTCATATGTTTGCAAACATTGTTGTTTGGTTGCAGGCATCTCATCATGGACACCTTGCAATTTCCCCCGAGGGCAAAGGGTGCTCTTGAGTTTGCAGGACTCCTGACTTCGAGGGCCGCGGGCTGAATCCTTTGCGCTGGTCCAAAAGACCACGGCCAGCTCCTCCACGTTTAGGGCTCGCCCAACGGTAGAAACGGCCATGAAAAAGGCGACAAATACACCCCAACTGAAACTTCAAAGTCGTCAGAAAGGGCCTTGAGCAGAATGCTCAAGGCTAAGAACCCCAGCTTCCATGTTCTTTCCAACTCTTATGGGCTTGCAAAAAACGTTCTCTCTTGCAGCACCCTTCTAAAAATGAGCAAACCGAGACAACTGTGTTTTCCCTCTTTTTAATTGTTTATATATATATATATATTAAACACACAGAAACAAAAAACAACAACACACAAAAAGGGGTGAACAAAAAAGACAAAACAAAACAGGCCAACAACAGCCAAGATGTTGGTGAAAAGCTGAGGTCCGTCGTCGAAACTCCCGCCGCGCGAGTCGCTTCTTTGAGGCTGCGGCAGTCTCCAGCTGAGCGATGCGCTGGGAAGGGCCAGCCACCAAGATCCGATTGGCGTAGTCTGGCAGCTTCGGTTGCTGAATCTGCGAAGCCCTGGTAAAAGTTGTTTGCTTTTTTGGTGGTTTAATGGAAAACCGAATTAGTTGGCAAAAAGTTGAAGTCCCAACATCCAAGCAAAATGCACCAAAGTTCGGCAAGGAGTGACGGAAGCACGAGGTGCTGCAACCAGCGGAACTTCAGAAAACAAAAACAAAAAACAACTCCGATTCCGCTTCCAAAGCCTGAAGTGTGTGCTTTATTGTTGGGGGCACCCCTCGCTCTTGAGGGGTTTTTAAGGGAAACTACAAACAACAACCGCAATAATCCCCAAGCAACGCGCTTGCAGGGTGAGCTGGTTTTTGCGCCCAGTGCCATAAAAAAGGCAGAACAAAACCTAAGACCAGGGGGCGTTCCCAAATGTTCGAAGAAGGCGATTCGTTTGCAAACCATTCGTTTGCTAAATCGAGGCGGAAGGCCGATGCGGGCATCGGCAAAAGTGAGCATGTGGCTTGGAGCAAGCAAAGTTCCTTGGCTTTCGGGTTTGAGGACACTCCCGGGTGGTGACTTTTCCTTGGTCTGTCAGAGGCTGGAAAAGGGTGTAGCCTGTTCCCAGTGAGCAAGCGTCAATTTCATAGTCCCAACCTCACAGTGGCCATGGGTAAAAGAGGATTTTGAGTTGGTTGATTTTAAGGAGAACCCTCCCTCCCCCCCCCCCTTCATGATTATGCTGTCATGGTTGTACCAAATCGGTTGATTCCCCAGAGCCAGCGCAAGTTGAGCCACAATCCAAGCCCAGGCGAGTACACCCCTCAGAAATAGATGCGACAGGAAGCGCCCTTTGGATTCGGTAGAGGTACAAACCTTGCACCAGGTGCAAGGTTTACTCACAGAGGGCTTCCAGCTCAAACCACTTCGCCTGAACTAAACTATGGATACCCTTAAAGGACACCAGGGGATGGTTCATGATGGTCCCCTTCCCTGAGAAGCGAATCCACTGCAAGAGCGCCGACCGCATCTGTCAAACGGTCTTCCTGCTCCTCAAAAGTCCGGACAACGTCCTTGCACCAGCCCATCTTCTGTCTGCTCATAGATGGGGGACCTAGTAGAAGTCCTGGACACGGAGCTCGCTTTCTTCTTGGCCGCAAGCAACCAAACCAGCCTGGCCAACCCATCGCTGCCACTCGTTGTAGTGCCGTCCATGCACTCGTGGATAGCAAGACTTTGACACTGGCACACTACCGGCCCAGCTCGTGTTCAACGTGTGAGCTTGACCCCCGAACCCCTGACAGCTTCAAACCATCCCTTTACGGTATATAGGTTTGTCTTTGTGTTTGACAATACCCTGCTTCGGGTTATTTCACAGGGATGCCAGAAGGTATTGCATTGAAAGACACCCAAAACCCGGCATACACGCGAGAGGCGAGCAGGCCCCAGTTGGCAGTACAACCTGGATGTTAGCACGTGGGTAGGGTTAGACTCCACTAGTAACAGTTATAAGCTTCGCTCCCTGGGGACTTACGAGTGGGTTGTAACCTGAGCCCTAAACCCTCCACTCCGAATACCCGCTTTTTTCAGAGTATGATGTCGACCCTTTGCACAAAAACCGCGGCATTTATCGCGGAAAACAAGGTTTTCCCAGACATAGCCTGAAAAAGGCGGGTATTTGGAGGGGGAACTCTTGCCACCCCCGAGGCAATGAACACCCAAGTACCCAGCCGAAGCGGGCAACCCATTTTTGCGGCCTGGCACTTCCAGCTGCAGCAGTGCTCGCTTCCAGCCCTGCAGTCCTGACCGTCGGTCCAAACAGTTGGACGGAGGCCAGGGGCTTCTGGAGGCTTGGCCTCTCTGAGACCGAACCCCAAAAATGATTTGCGAAAAGAAGCACCTGACCCCGCAAACTACCCATAAAAAAAGGAGAATTCAACCCATGTTGTTGGGGCAAGAACCCACTTAAGGGAATTGTGAGGGTCCAGGCATTGGATCTGGGCAAAGATGGTGTCCAACAACGGCGCCGGAAAGTGAAGTCCTTGCTGGATGTACTTGGCATCCTCAAGCGCATTGCTCACCAACAGCCCGCCTCTCGCAGACAAGGAAGCGGTTGGCCGCGCTGATGGAGATACCCTCCCAAACAACGCACTTGGACTCTGACAGAGACCCTCTGTAAAACTATGATTTCCTCCAAGAAGAACCCTCTACAAGGTCCCATGTCTGGTTTTGGGAGGGAAGTTGAGGAGGTTTCGTGCTTGCTGTATGTTGGGATCGCCCTTTCACGCTGATGCCATCCGAAAATGGCCTTCCCAATTGCCAGTTCTTCCTGGGGAGAAGCTCCCAACTCTTGATGGACGAAATTCATTTCGTGCCACCGTTCAGAAACCCTGGAATGATGATTATCCTGCAAACACCAACAAAACAATGGTGTCCCGTTGTTTCAAGCTGGTGCGAGCGGATTTCATCCACAGTCTCACAGCCCGTGGGCAATGACCATGTCTGTGATATGGGCCATCGGGATGAGTGCTTGATCACCATGGTGTACAGAGGCTCGGACTTGAACCCACCTGCTTCTTTGTAGACGAGCGAGACGGCTTGCTTGTCAAAATGATGCCATAGTTCTCCCGTGGGTGGGAGATGTGCACGATACTTATCTTAACCCCGCTCAAACAGTGCTCAACACGATAACTTTCACTCGAGATGTGTTTGGCTGGCAACAATAGCCTGCCCGGATCAATGCATTCTCCTTGCAACGTGTTAGGGTGACCTTAAGCAAAGTAAAGAGTCGCTTGACCATGGCCCTTCGAATCATGGGAGAGCCGCCGTTCTTCACACTGAGCGAAGAGCACTTGTATAGCAAATGAAGATGCACACTGCGACCAGGGAATTTCGGGGGGGGGGGGGGGGGTTCCCTCCAAAAGTCTGATTCCCCCAACGAAAACAGCCATCAACAAACCGCTTGGTTCATGAAAATATATAAAATCAACTTCAAGGGGGCTTGGGGTCCGAAGCCAATTGCACACATTCAGGAGATTCCTCCTGAACTGTCAGCCTCTTAAAAAAAAGGGAACCGGCCATTTTTGTTTCAAGGCGAATTCAGCCTTCCTGGCATTTCCGGGTCCACTTCTGTCGGCTGGGGATTTCAACTCACTCGCCTGGCCGGAGCCGGCGCCGGGCCAGGCGCAAGCCGGGCCAGGGAAGCCAGCCTACGGCCCGTTGTTTTTTTGACCGCCGGACGCTGTTGAAAATATGAGAAGCTAGGACCTCCAGATTTGAGAGATTCGAATAAGGGCACCCGATTTGTTTCACCCATCTTTTTCTTCTGTAGTCTATTTTAGTAGGGGAACCGAATCTCCCAAACAAAAAAGGGTGCACTGCTGGGGGACCTAGGAAACGCTGCCATAGAACCTGACAAATTGAGGGGTCCTAATTTGGGCCATTTTCCTTTGAAATGGTGGGTGCCATGTTGATGGATGGGAGGGTACCATTTTGGGGAGGTTGGTTTCAAAACGAAAACAGAGGGAAAGAAACATCAAATTGTTGGGGTCCCCCAAAAGACACACCAATAGGTGAAACCACCTTTTCTTGCTGGTGCGATAAGTAGGGAATGATTCTGGCATGAACCGTTTCGGGGTCCCCGAATAAAGGAAACCACGAGTTGGAAGGTTTTTCTTCGGGTCATTCCACTTCTCATTCCCCACTGAGAACCAGCAAGTGTTTGGGTTGGCTTCAAAAGGAAACTAGAAGGACACATCAAATTGCGGGGTTCCCTAAAAAACACACAGCCATGTGTTCATCAATTGGGTGACAAGTGCCAGAGTTGCAACCCACTCGTGCTTTGTCATTACCCTTTACCGTAAACCACAAGGGAGTTGCGCCATCAGCGTTAGCTGGTTCAAGCTTTTGGCCAGCTTGGTCATTACCCACTTGTACCCTTCCCCTAAAAGGAGTTAATCCTGTTGTTGGTGGGTTGCAGCCCAGCCGTCTAATCACTTACTAACTCGGCCGAACGTTCAAGTAGATGTTTCCCAAAACAGGATGCATTACATGGCTGCCTCTCCGGGGAAAGTAAGCGAACCAAAAACCTCAAAAGGTCATTTCCAGTCTGGCATCCCTGGTTAATGGCGGGTTTGTCCAGAGCCCAAACAGCTTGCTTTCACTTTTTACCATAGGAAAGTACCCATGCACCAAAACGGTTGAAGGTCATTTTGGCTCTAATTCTCGGGCAATCTGAAGGGTCGATCTATCAGAAATGGGGCTTCTGAAGGCTGAATGAAAAACCGGTGGGTAACCCCAAGTTGATTGGCTAATCACGTATGAAGTAGGCTGAAAGGTTGGCCGCCCTGTTTGGTTTTTTGCAATTACGAGAGCTGGGTCTAGGTTTGCAAGGCCAATTTTTTGTGGACACAACGCAGCCGAACCATGGGTGAGTGCGAACCCGGTACATGGCAGTTGATCAATATTCCTGTTTCCGGAAAATGCCATCTTCGCGAGAAAAAGTTTTTTTCGCGAATCTTTCGCGACTCCATCGCCAAGCCCTTTTGTTTGCCCTTTTGTTTGCAGCGTGCGCTCTGGAGCCATTGTGGCTGCTGCAGTTATGCTTGCACACAGGATAGCCGCAGCTCACCAGCGTGCAGTACGTAGTGTTAAGTGCAAGCACTCACCGTCATTCGCCCTTGCCACTTGCGCTTGCCGGCGATGTGCGGAACCTTGCAACAAGCTCCCTGGACTTTCGCCGGTCTTTCGCGGATCTTTCGCGAAACTTGCTCCAAAATAGCCCAGCCAACGTTATTGATTTGCGCCATTCCTAACACAGGCAGGGAATCACTAATGCAAGTGTAGGTGCTGCGTATCTCCCTCTACAAGGGAGCGGGGTCTGCAAATATGTAAGTGCACAGGCATGCCTCCAAAAATCCAACGCGGAATCTTTCGCGAAAAAATAAGTTTCTTTCGCGAACTCCATCGCCGATCTTTCGCGGAGGGATTTAAGCTAAGACGAATGGTCACCGAATACATAACTCCTTGCAAGGACCTTTTGATCAACCCCCACATGTCAAGTTCTCTAGGCACCTTGTGCAACGAAGTCGTTCTCGGTTGAACAGATCGACGCACATACCTTCAAGAGATCTAGTAGCGTCAAATGGCCTTTAATTGTCGGGATTGCTTGCCTTTCTCAGGGAATGCGGAAAGAGTCCCACCGATCATTCCCCAATAAGGAGGGTCCAATTCTGCTTGGAAAAGGATTCCTGTTCCAACCAAAATACACAAAATTCGCTTTTGGGTGGTTTTACACGTCACCAACCTCGGAGTGCACATTTGATTTGCGGCAGGTTGGACGTTCCAAAGGTTCAACCTGGGTTTCCCCAAATAGCGCTGTGCTGGTTCCACTGAACTGCCACTTTCCGAGGTTCCGAACTCAGAATCGAGAGCACTCACTCTTCGGGTTCCTTTCGACTTCCAGCGAGGCCCTTGTTGGCCTTGTAGACAGCTTTGTTCGGTATCCTTTGGATTTCCGGTGCCGTAGGTTTGGACTCTATACGGAGTTGATCGTTGGCGAAACGGAACTGGCTGAAATCCCCACCCGGGCGGCTCAAATCGGGTTGCGAAGCCCTACTAAGAGTGACTGACTTTTAGTGGCTTAATACGGAAAACCCATTCGTTGGCAAAAACTTAAAAGTCCTAACATCCAAACAAAATGCATCAAAGAAGTTTTGCCAGCCGGGGAGGAACACGAGGACTCCCCTTTTTTGGTTTTTGAGAGAATCCGGCAAAAACAGGAAGAGCGGCACTTACTGATGGTCTGGGACTCCACTGAAACCCCGTACAAAAAAACAACAAAAAAGAACCATGCCAACCCAGTTGCACAATGACTTGACAGTGGCCCTGCTTGAAACACAACTTGGACTTGAGTCAGCGTTCCAGCCCAAACCTCGGAAATGTCTTCTCCGTCATTCCTTGGTTGCTGTTGACCCCCCTGCAAAAAGTTTAACTTTTTTGGGGGTTTAGTGGCAAACCTCTTGATTTCCCCAAAAGTTAAAGTCTAAAGATCCAACCCAATAGCAGTCAAGATTCTAGTCAAGAGCAAAGCTGTAAAACGGTGCCACACGTCGACCCAGAAAGGGCAGGACCGTTGTGGGTCGATTCCATTCTGTTTCCTCCAGAAGAGAGGTTAGACTAAGCGTGCCCTTTTTCTGTAGTCTATTTTAGTAGGGGAAGCCTCCCCAGAAACACCTGTACAAGGGCACCTAGCTCGGGGACCTAGCATTTCCAGCGGCATCCGCGAATCGGAGCTGGGCCAATGGCGTGGCTTCCGCAGGTTGCGGGCGTAGCCCACGAAGATGTCGTCGATGATGAGGTCGAAGTGCCGCTTCTCCTGGGGAATAGCGACCATGGGCATCCCATGGTTGTGGATGGTTGTGTAAAAATAACCCTTTCCGCAAGCTAGCCATATTATTAATACATGGCCCTTTTCCCAAAACGTTGGGCTATTGCCAAAATGAATCCCCTTTTCGATGGGTATTTTGAAGGTCCAGGACACAAATAAGAGGCCTCCCCCGGTTGTGGAAAATATCTTAAGGGAATCTTACAATTGAACTGTTGAAAGTCCATTCTTCGGAGAAACTGTGTCTCTCACGGTGCTAAGAACCAACGCAACATCGCGAGCACCTATGACGCATTTATCACTCAACAGCGGTAAAGCCCTTGGCCGCGTGTCGCTGAAAGTGGACCTCAAAACCTACTTCCCACCGCTTCCAATGGGGCTCCATGGATTGGCTGTGAGTTCCTGCAGTCTCCATGACCCTTAAAAAATGGTTGGTCATTACCCAAAAAAATGGGGTCATGGACCCATTTTTAAAGGGTCATGGAGACTCCAGATTGTTTCTTTTACAAACCGGGTCGCTCTTTCCGCGGGGGGGGGGGGGGGGGCTCGTTGCGATTACAAATCGGGTTGCTCCATGGACCCGTTCTCGGCACTTGGTCACTTGGTAGATGCTGCTGGCAAAGCCAAAGTTTACACATCTACCTGGAGTCTCCGTGACCCTTGAAAAATGGGTCCATGACCCCTTTATTCTGGGTAATGACCAACTATTTTTAAAGGGTCATGGAGACTCCAGGTAAACCAAGGACACCAAACCAACATTCAACATTCACTTGTGGTTTGGCCAATACATGCCAATACCCACATGCGCAAAGTCAACCACCCTTCAATTCACATTTTTGGCCACATGTCTCCTGTTCAGACTTAAAATGACTTTTGATTGGGAACCCTGTGGACGTGAGAACTACTTCTTTAGATCCACCAGGGCGGTGCCTAAAGAAAACACGTCATCACCAGCAAACTTTAAAATAGATAAATTAATTAATCAAAAAATAAATAAGTAAATAAATAAATAAATTTAAATCAATAAACACACGCATCATGTCATCATCATCATCATCAACATCATCATCATCATCATCATCATCACCAGCAATCCGTTTCGAGTTCCCGTTCCCCGAGCTCCTCGCGCAGAAACGCGAGGCCGTCTTGGTGCACCACCTCCACTTGAAGCGCCTCCAGGTCGAAGAACTCCTTGGCCGCTGCGATCACCTGGCACTGGAGGGACTCGAGGGCCAAGGGGGGATACCATGGGTGTGGCTTGTCGCTTTTACATATATATATATATATGTGTATACATATTTTTCCACCCTTCCCCAAACTTCCAAAATTCCCGGGAAAAGGGGCATGCCCGCTATTGTGGTGTTGGTGGGTTGATGCTGAAGGGACGATGGGGAAGCTTGGGTTTCGGCCCTCCTGGATAGCACGGGTGGTTTGGCCATGGGTTTCGGCACCTCCCCAAACCTCTCAACAAAAATCCCGGGAAAGGGGCGTGCCCCCTTTGTTTTGGGGTGGGTTGATGTTGAAGGCACGCCCATGCAAAGCCAGCGGAAGGAGTGTTTTTCAGCCCTGAACCTCCCCACTTGCCTGGAAATCTCCAAAAACCTGGCCCACACCTGGGTTTGGCTGAGAAACCAAAGCTGTCGCTCAGAAACACCAGTGACCCGCTCAATGGGTTCTAAAGTCAATGACTTTCGGTCGGATGAAGGAAAACAATAAAAAACACGTGATTCGCCTTTGGTGCAAGCCATCGGAACCCGCCTTTTGGAACCCGTTTTCGCAGGCCAACTGGAAAAAAGCGAAAACGTTTGCACGGCACCGACGTTTTTTCAATTTAAAGCCTCTCCATCCATCTCCACGCCCACCAGGATCGCCTGCGCAGGGGCACTTGGCAATCCAAGCCAAAGGAAAAAGCGACCGTCGCAAGGTCAGCTAGGTCCTCCAGTAGAGAGGTTACAATAAGGGTACCGGATTTTTTTCTGTAGTCTATTGTAGTAGGGGAACCTTCCCAACCAAAAAAGGGGTGAGAAAGGGCACTACTGGGGGACCTAGTCAAAGTTACCAGTTGCCCTGGACTGGTGCCCTGCAAACAACGGCGAGGCCAGCCGCTGAGTCCGCTCAATCTCACTTCCTGAGTGAGTCGGCTCACAGTCTGGACCAGACCCTTTGCAAAACTGGAATCCAAGGCAAGCCCCGAAGCTGAAAAAGTGAGCAACTTAGAAGTCCGAACTTTCTTTGCCAAAAGGCTCCAAACCCAAATTGTATTTCTCCAAACAATGATGTCCACACGACCACATGGTCCAAACCCGATTTTGCTGGTGCTAAGTAGGGACTGACCGTTCCGAGTTTTGGGAATGAACCGGGTTTCCCTTCAAGGCAGTACCAGTTGGGTTGCTTTTTTGGGGGTCAACTCATTATCCAGCGCGGTCATTGCAAGTAGGTCCTCCAGTAGAGAGGTTGGAATCAGGGTACCAACTTTTTTCAGGACGTCTATTTTAATAGGGGAACCCTCCCAACCAAAAAAGGGGAGAGAAGGGCACTACAAGGCCTTTTCTGCTACGACTTTCCACCCTGTAAACGGCAACCCCCAAAGTTCCTGGTGGCACAAAACCGCGGGACCGAGTGTCAAGTACCCAGCGCCCGGCGCTCGCGGCTACCGTCGATCGCTCCTCCGGCTTCAGGCGGCGCAGCAGTCGCGCCACCGTGCCGCCCCCCAGGCCCAGGATCAGCACTCGAGGCCTCCGGGCTGGCGCTCGGCCAATTCGGGCGCTGGTGGGGCCCACCCCGAAAACCAAATTGGAAAAGGAGACCTGGAGTCATGACCCGAAATAACAATGGGTCCACGACCCCTTTATTTTGGGTAATGACCAACCATTTTTAAAGGGTCATGGAGACTCCAGGTACCCTCAACGACACACGCACACAACACACACACACACATATATATTTATATATATACATATACATATAGGGGCTAAACAAATGGTCTCTCAAAATTCGGGGATCCGCAAGATTCAGAAAGGTTGGTTTCGGAAAACACACCCAAATAGGATACAGGCATCACCCCACCAAAAGGGGACCAACCCCTCTGCAGCTGACGTTTCTTGTCGGTGAAGCCGTTTAATGGGTATGATTTTGAACAGCGGACCCTTGCTGGACCTCATTTCAAGCTTTATGCGAGCCAAGCATTTTCGAGGTGGTTCCCTAGTGAGAATCATAGCCATATGGGGTGGTCTCAGGACTCTGTACAAAATGGCAATGGCTTCCTTTGGGTTTCCCTGCAAGCAACCAAAAGGTGGTTCTCTATTTTGAGACACACGGGAGCTTAGGTCTTCCGGACAGGTCGGGCAGCATATAACAGGCTTGGGGGACTAACCACTTGCCTGACGTATCCTACTCGTGTGGCTCGCTGGGCCGGCGATTGGCTGGGAAAGGGGGGGGGGAGTGACTCACCTATTGAACTTCCCTTGTTGCACCCTTTCTTTGGAGAATGACATGTTTGGACCCCGTATCATGATGAAGCTAAACATTGATGGAAATGACATGGAGCTTTTTAGTTTGCTCTAAAATGAAGTAGGAACAACATCGAAATAGTTGGGGGCATTCCCGTTTGCTCTAACCAGCGAGGTCTTCTGGATTCGCTTGGCATCTAAGTTCAGTCTAGTGGACACTATCTTGAACTGTAGAACTTGAATGGTTCCGACTGGTACCCAAGGTAGAATGGTGTATACCGTCTACCACCGCTATATAGCCACCATGGCGGATGAAAGAAATAGTGCATTACTCTTCAATTGGGTCGGGTCCTGCAAGATTTATCTCCCTAGCGGTTTTGCCCGTCACAGCACAACGTTAAGAAAGGGGTGCGGGGTGGCAAACACGAAGTCTTGTAAAACTCATGCAATATGTCTTGTATCAACCGCACACTTCCTGAGTGGATTGGCCAAAAAAGTCCAAGCACTCTACCTACCGCTAAAATGGTCCAAGCCCAAAAAGTGACTAAAGCCCAGGAACCCAGGAAGCGAGTTCCTTTTTGTAAAGGGAACTCACAAAGCCGCTTTCCCTTGGCTTGTGAGTGGCGGGTGGACAACTTGCCTCGTCATGGGCAGCGCCAGCACCGGCACCGCCAGGGCATCCCACACACTGGGCCCTCCCCTGAAATCGAATCGGCTTCTTCAAAAGTTTCCCCGAGTCGTTCATGTTTCCCGTCAAACCGTTGGCGCTTCTTTTGTTGTTGTCCCTTTTAACCAAAAGGGGGTCCCTGATTCCGAGAAACTCCCCGCGTTTTGCTTAAACTGGCGACATGGCTTTCAGGGCCCCGTTTCGTTTCAGCATTTATGGAAGCCACAAACGGTTTGAAGAAACCCTGGGTGATGCTCCGAACCCCACAGGTTCACGGTGGTGTCCAAGCGCTTCCCCTGACTGGAACTCGTGTAGCCTCCTTCTCGTGCGCCAAGTCGGTTTCCCTTTTGACTTGCGAGACTGTGGGAATGAACCCAGAGAGGTCTCAGAACCCTGCACTGATTCTCTCGCAAGCTTGTGGCAAACCGTTTTCTGAGACATCTCTTTTTCTCAGTACAAAATCAACCGGAGGTTCTGCCTATCGCCCCCGCTGGGCGCGTGGCGCATCTTCGCCGCTGGAGTTGCGCAAGTAGACTGAGGCTAAGGTCCTGAGCGCTGCTTAAACGGGCGAACGGGTACTTAGTAAGTGGGTACTTAGTGTCTGTTCAGGCTAGGCTATGCTTCAAAGGGGAAACCAAAGGCCCAACTAACCCACAAAACCCCTACTTAAAGGGGCGAAGGGGTACATAGTAAGTGGGTAATAGTCATGGCTATAACCCACTTCAGCCATTGTTCTAAGCTCCTAAGTCGGGTTGAAAAAACCCCATGGACAGCCCTTGTATCCTTATGCCTCAGTATCGGTCAGTATCGGCTTTTTCCTCTGCATCGGTCTGCAGTGATTTGGCAGCTCTGGCTCGAAAGTCGAGACTTTTCCATGTGTAGTATGCGAAGTACACTCTGCCAGCTCCCAGCTCCAGCTGGAAAGTCGCAACTTTTCAGTACAAGTGTAGTACACAAAGTACATTTTGGCAGCTCCAGCTGGAAAGTAGCAACTTTTCAGTAGTATGCGCAGTACACTTTGGCAGCTCCGGCTCGAAAGTCGCAGCTTTTCAGTGCAAGCAAGTGTAGTATGGTGTAGTATACGAAGTACATTTTGGCAGCTCCACAGCGGAAGTCGCAACTTTTCAGTACAAATGTAGTACACAAAGTACATGTTGGCAGCTCCAGAGAAGGCTGCAGGGCAGCTGGTTGGATTCGGCATGGCGGCCAATGAGTTGGGTATCGGCTTGGTATCGGTTTGGGTATCGGTTTGGGCCCTGCAAATTTATGATTCCGCAATCTTGGTTTGCGACAACAACTAGGACCTGATGTGTGTCTTCATGGCTTCTGGGGGTATCGGTTTTTTTCCTCTGTATCGGTTTTTAAGGGACGGCCCCTTACATAACGAAAAGGCGCGGGGTTGTTTTTTCAGCCCAAGTGGATTGCCAGGCTTTCTAGCCACTTACTAAGTACCCTGCCCCTTTAAGTGGCTAAACTGACAAGGTGCTCTGTTCGGGGCGTGGCTGGGAAATGTCGACACCAATGTGTGTCATTCCCATGACTAGTTCAGCACCTGAAAGGATATTTAGTAGTTGTTGGTATCACAGAAAATGGCAACAAACAAAACAATAGGGCGGGAATCACTACTGCGCCTTGCCGTTTCCGAAGTGAACCATCTTTTGAAGCCAGAGGGGCCTCAAGGCAACGTATCCAGTGTTTATCTAGGGATCACTTTCGAGCGGATCAGACTGGAAGAATGTTATTATGCATTCAGGGGGTCGAAAGAGTGAAGCAGCTTCAAATGAGTCTTTACTGGTCGCTTCCACTGACGCCAGTCTTGGAATTCCAAACAAGTAACTCGGCGGTACCTGTCGACGGGAGGAGTTGGCATGCAACTTGTTTCCAACATCCAAACAGCCAAAACACGCAACGCATCCTTGTGCACCACACATGTTTCTCTAATTCACCAACTGAAGGAAGGAATTCCCAAAGCCTCCGCAGGGCTTGTAGTTTGCGGGGTGACTCACCGGGTCGAAAAAGAGGGATCTCTTGTAGCTTCCGGCTTCGCATCCGCATAAGCTAAAGCATGTGTTGGCTTAGACCCCCCAAGATTGTGGTTTTCCCTTTGTTTTCCCGTTCAACTTGCTAGTTCTCAGCAGGGACAAATACAACAAAAAACATAGAATTTGCTAAGGCTCCCTGGACACGGGAGCCCCTCTACTGCAGAAACCCGCTCAAATGAGCCACGGGATCCCGTTGGTATCGCCTTGAGAGGGGCTCAAAAAAAGTGTTTACCATATCCCTCGAATTTGACCACCTGCAGCGGCAATCGCCTGCAAGTTGGTGACCTCATGTAATGTCAAGAAACCTGTGAAATGTTCAAGCCCCCAGTGTCCAACCCTACTCAACTTCCAAGGTCATTGGCAGGTGCGTGCTATACCTGACGGGTTCCTACTCAGTGGCGACCAACCGGTCCCCGGTTCCCCGAAAGATCACTTGTTGGTGGCAGAAGGCGCCAAGGAAAGGACACAAATCTACGGTAAGGCCATTCCTTCCGGCAATAGGAGGCTGATGGGCGCTCAATCCGCGTCAGGCAGGCTACAACAGTGGTCAAATGACCTAGCCAAAACTGCGGCAGGCAGTTTTCGACCCACCCAATGTTTCTACAACCACTGGGAATCCGGTCCACACACGTTTTGGGGAATGGATGGTATGGTTGAACTCAAGGATTAAAGGGCAACCCCTTTTAAAGAAGGACAAGGAGGGCACCACCAACGAGTGGCACTCCAAGCCGTTCGACCAAAATTGCTCCCACAGCGTTCGGGATGCATCGGGCGTCCGGGCTCATCCACAATAAGCTCCAGGCCAACTTGCCCCTGCTGCACCCGCACCCGCTCCTCGCATAGAATTGGAGACGTTGGTCGTAGAGTTGTGATGACCCCTTGAGAACCTGAAAAAATACATTCACATCAATCTGTAGGATAATTGAAGGGGGTTCCATGTTTTCCCCACAGAAAGCAACAACAAAAACGCCAACACCGTCGCCTTGTTAGCTCCCTAAGCTTACTAGGAGGGTCCCGCTTCTAGCAAGCTGACAGAAGGGGTGCAAGTGACAGTCCTCTTGACAGGGCCTGTCCACTTCCATGGGTGACCTGCGGAGTTTTCCAGATATAGGATACTAGGATGTATGATGAAAGCAGTCTGCCAAAACCAAGTAGAAACAGCTGGTCCGTTCAGGTATACTCAGGTAAGTTGTGAGAAGGGTTGCTGATGCGAAGATTCCTTCAAAACCCGGTGCCTTCTGAAGCGCTTCATCTACTTGCCAGCCACCGGCTAAACACAACAAAACAACTTCATAAGTGTACAATGTTTGGTTGGACCGACCTGCGTATTGTCCCTTTGGTGTTTCTTTAGAAGGGATCACAAAAGGCTCCCAACACGGCATCCACCCGTTTGAACAATCCGTTGCATTGCCTTCCGTGTACCTTTGCTTATCTTCAAAACGAAACCCTCAAATGAACACGATCGAAGAAAAAACCATTTGGGGAAAAGAGTTTCTCCCCTTGAAAAGACATATAGAAATAAATACCACGGATATAAAAGTTCATTCGTGAAGGAAGTTTCCGGCTCTTCAATCTTCAATATTTTAATCCTTACCCATCCAGAAGACCTTTGAGCAGCAGCCCGCCAAAGCCGGGACCCGGTCCCCTCCCAAGAGGGACGCCGGTACAAAAGAGAAAACCACCCCCCCCCCCCTCCCAAAAAAAAAGAACGGAGACCCGCCCATGCGCAAAGCCCGCTTCCGGTTCTGAACTCGGCGGGGCCTCCTCAGCTGCTCTGGGCACCCGCTGGAAATGCGGGAGCGCATAGACCGCATGGGCCGATGCCGGAGCCGGTCGGAGCCCAAAGGGACCCATTTCACCTTTGTAACACAGGGGCCCAAAACGACAACTCACTGGCTGAGTAGATGGCCCAAAAAAAGTCCAAACTTTATTTTTACCACTATTAAAGTTCATGAACTCAGGAAGTGAGACAATGGCAATGGCTGCCGTGTGCGTCTCAAATTCTTCAGGTCAGCTTGCGGAAGGAACCTTCAGCATGGGGCATCCGCGTGGTTTTCAGGTGCAAGTGGCACCAAATGAGATGGGTGTTTCGGAGAGCCCCTTAGAAATGGAAATCCCTTTAACCACATGATCAACGAAAGGGCGCTGTTGCGGGGCTGAGGAAAGGTCTACGGCTAAGTGCCTTCACGATTCGCTGTGAGGCAAGGGTTATGCTTTTGTCAGCGTTCCTGAGTCGAGTAGATTGTGGGACACCACAAACCCCATTTTGGCGAATAACAGCTGTGCCTGAGGCACAATTTGGTTTGGGGCCATGCATGAGGCCTCTTGGATCTTGGGCCAAACCAGCTGCATCTCAACTAAGACTCCAACTGCCATGGAGTGCAACATAGTTCACCCAGCACACGCAAAGGAACAAAAATCCACGCGGGGAAGGGTTCTAACCTGCCGGCCTCGTAAACCTGCCTGCTTTCAAAGGTTGCAGCGAACAGGATTCTGCTTTCTTACACCTTGAACAGAGGGGTTCCGACCTGGAAAGGAATTCAGTACACTTTTTCGGGTCAAGACATGTGGCTGTTAAAGGGCCACCCTGGCGGCAACAGGCGGAAAAGCCCAGACCAACATGCACAAGCTACGTTCAAGGTACCAGTAGGGGAACAAAAACCTTTGGGGGTCGTTGCTTCGCACTCAAAGGATCATTGTTGAGTCGGCATAATTGTCTGGCTTTACAACCAAAGTAAGCATTTGTTACTTATCAACAGTGCTAAAACGGGTAGTCCTCACGAGTTGAACTCCGAGAAAATAGTAAGCGTGGGTCATTTGTCTGTGCCGTTCAACGGCCAGCAGGTTGCTGGACATTTGCCCTGCAAAGTGCAAAACTTGAGCCCTCAAGGCTGGCACGACTTGGATCACCTTCCAAAAGTGACTTGTCTCCGGCTAAATGGGAAAAAAAGAAACGTAAGAAAAATCAAAAAGGCAAAAATCCAAAGAGGAAAGCTGTAAGACTGGCGATGTCAAGAGCTCAAGCCTGCGAATCGCTGCTTCCTTTTCCCGCGTTGCCTTTGGCAGCGGTGACGAGGCCAACTCGGGCGAGGCCAACTGGGGCGAGTCTCGGGCGGGGAAAGAGATCGAGCGTCCGTTTTCCCAATAATAATGGACTCTGTTGCCCAAGGGACCCAGAAATGCACTAGGTTGTCCAGTAGAGAGGTTAGAATAAGGGCACCCGTTTTTTGTTCTTTCCTGTAGTCTATTTTAGTCGGGGAACCCTCCCCCCAAAAAAGGGTAAAAGGGCACTACGGGGGACCTAGTACAAGCTTAACCGGTTGGAACCTCAATGAATAGAGCAAATGAGGGAAACCAAAAGGTCAAAAGGTCGGCAACTGAGTGGATGCGACCGCCTGCACCAAGCCTCAGCGCCAGCTCTCAAAATATCAGCCCCAGCTACTAGCAAGGGCCGCTTCGGCCACTCGAATTCGGCGGGATTGCGAAAGCTCGAATTCGGGCTCGGGCGTCGCATCGTGCGGAGTCGTCTGACCAGAGATAGCTGGATGCTGGACCCCTGACAAGATAGTGGGAGGTTTGTTTGAGGGTATACTTGTTCACTGTGGGTTAGAACACCCGTGGAGCAACACCACCTCTTTGGCTCCTTGGCACATGGCCTATGTGCCGCGAAAGGATTTGGCACAAGGAGCAACGCCACCCGCGCAGGATTTTGCATCAGCTCGGTGCGAGGTCCTGGCGCAAGGGTCGCTTTTTGCGATAGAGGCGGCCGCCCATTTTGACGGGTTCAATCGGTGGATGAGGATTCCGTTTTGGTCGGGGTTTCCGGAGCTTCTTACGGGGGCGGGGGGGCCTTTTTGTCGCATGCTTTCTTCGGCGGTCGGCAGAATTCCAAGAAAGTTGCAAAAGAAGCACCAAGAGACAACTCAATGAGAACATACCCACCAAAAAATGCTCCACTATGCCCCGATTCTGTTCCAAATCTTCAGGCTACAGGTTTGCTCTGATCCTGCCAGAACCTCAACAAGCTTCTACCGGTCGCCGAACATCACAACAGCTGGGAGCAACCTCATCTGAAACACCGTCGGCTCTGGGGTCGGGAGATTCCTCCAAAAGATGCGCCATTTTCCCATGTTGGGTCCATAAAAAATGCTCGAAGAGCTGATGACTACCAGAACCCTCAAACTGCCCCCCCCCCCCCGAAAAAACACACATCACCAACCATAACTTTGGGTTGCAATAGCCCATTTTCAGTTGGAATTTGAGGGTCCAGGTAATTTCCAAACAAGGCGATTCTGGGGACCGAACCCATTTTCAGCTAGAATCTTGAGGGTCCAGGTACTTTCCAAAGGAAAACACTGCCCGCGTTTCGCTTCGCTTGACTCGGTCCTTCAGTTCGGCTGGTCGCCGATGAGCTGCTGGACTTCGACCAGAACCCCGTGCAGCCTCGAACTTCGGCGCCGCAATGGGTTTGCGGGAGATGGCTGTGGTCCAAAATGGGGCAACCCCAAAATGGGTTGCCCTGGTAAATGGAACCAACGACTAAAACCTGCGGCTTTCCGGTGGTTTAGTTTTGAGCCAACGGAGGCCTCTCATGTTGTTTGTTTCAGGTGGGTAAGGGTAAGTTGGGTTGAATTGGGTTGGGTGGCTGCGTGGGTGGGTATATACCTGGAATCTCCATGACCGGTCCATGACCCCTTGATGTTGGGTGACCCCACAAGACCCTGTAAAAATGGGTCCATGACCCCTTGATTTTGGGGAATGAGCCCATTTCCTCTCCCTTGTGTTGGTGGGTGCGTGGGTTGGCATGGGGCGGGGTGGGGTGGGGTGGGTTGAATTGGGTTGGGTTGGGTTGGGGTGGGCTGGGCTGGGCTGGGGTGGGGTGGGGTGGGGTGGGGTCGGGTGGGGTGGGGTGGGGTGGGGTGGGCATTGAATTGGGTGGGTGGGTGGGTGGGTGGGGTGGGTGGGTGGGTGGGTGGGTGGGTGGGTGGGTGGGTGGGTGGGTGGGTGGGTGGGTGGGGGCTCTCTCTTTTTTTGGGGGGAGCAAGTTGTCCGTGTTGCTGTTGGTAGCTTTATGTCCATGTTGAAATCTCCAAGAGGAACGACACTGGATCAATTAAAGTTTAAAGTGACATCCTCGCAAAGGAACCCTCCGGCAAGGTTGAAGAACCCCCAACCAGTTCACCTTGAAAGACCCAATGGCCAATCAGCTCATCATGGGATTGCTTTTGTTTCAGCTTGCAATTTAGCTATGGTATGTTTCAATGCTGGGCTTCGGTGATTGCATGCCGGTGTCGATGTCCCTTTGCTCTTGCTTTTGGCGCTTGGATAAAATGGGTTTGTCTTGGACGAAATGGGTGTCTTCTGTAGGGACCCCCCCAGAATGGTGGTTTTCCTTTTGGTTCCCCTTCAGCCCCCCCCTCAAAAGGAACCCTCAAAAAGACACGAGCCCATAGCTGAAAACTCCAATGTAGTTCCACAAACCAAACGGAGAAGTGCAAACTCCACGAAATGTGAAATGGGGTCTTTGAATGGCCATGTCCTCTAGGTAGTTTGGTTTCCCCGTAAAGCCATTGACATTCCGCTGGAACCCAGGGAGCCTCCCACATTTGGTTTCCCTTGGTTACCCTTCAAGCCTTCCCAAAGAGGATGCCCGAGCCTCAAAATCAAAGAATAGACACCTACCAAGATTCAAGTGGCACTCCTGCAGGCAAAGGGGAGTTCCAAACATCTAGGTGTTGATTCCAACCATTCTTTCAATTATCGTTCTTTCCAAAAACCGGCAGTTTTCCCTAAATCTCCAGAGGTTTCTAGAAAGAAGGATCCCTGGAAAGAATGGTAATGGGAGGTACCCCTAGACAACAACGATCCATGTTTAGAATCGAAATCTACTTTGGCGGAAACTCAAGGGTCGCAAAAGGTCACAGGCTACGGGTGGTGTCCCCGTTTTTTCTAGGGATCATTCTTTGAGAACCGCCGAAAACCCAGGAATTCAGAAACTAAGCCTCCCACCTTTATTTAAGCATGGGTCAAAATGAAACCTCCAAGAAAGCACTGGTTTCAGTCCATCTTTCCACTTACCAAGATTGCATTGTGGGTACCTAGAGTCTCCATGACCCGAAATAAGACTGGGTCCATGACCCCTTTATTTGGGGTAATGACCCTATTTTTCAAGGGTCACGGAGACTTCTCTGGCTCCAAGTTTGTAAGCCGGGAGGCTCTAGGTCCAGCTCGCGGGTCGCCCGCTCGAAGAGGGCCACCTGGGAAACCAAATCGACGCGACCCTGGTCTAGCCTCATTATTTTACCACGATCAAAGTCACCACGTTCAGTGGTGGGTTAAAGGGAAACAACCCCATTTTCCGACTTTGATAACCCAGGGGTGCCCTTCATTCCACAGGGGGGTCTGTTCATTTGGGCGTGGAAAGTCCGAAACTTTGAGCTGTGAAGTATACAAGTCGCTATGTGTCAATGAGAAGCCATGTTTAAGGCGACCCTGGTGCCTTCGCAGACGAAAAGCGGCATTTTCGGCTCCTACCTTTCTGAGTGGCCAGCAAGCACGTCCAAGATGTGTGTTCTTACCGCTGCTACAGTCTTTGCCAGCAGTTTTGAGACCATGAATGACGGCCTTCTTGTCTTCTTGTCCTTGTTGTTGTTGTTGTTGTTGTTGTTGTTGTTGTTGTTGTTGTTGTTGTTGTTGTTGCTGTTGTTGCTGTTGTTGCTGTTGCTGTTGTTGTTGCTGTTGCTGTTGCTGTTGCTGTTGCTGTTGCTGTTGCTGTTGCTGTTGCTGTTGCTGTTGCTGTTGCTGTTGCTGTTGCTGTTGCTGTTGCTGTTGCTGTTGCTGTTGTTGTTGTTGTTGTTGTTGTTGTTGTTGTTGTTGTTGTTGTTGTTGTTGTTGTTGTTGTTGTTGTTGTTGTTGTTGTTGTTGTTGTTGTTGTTGTTGTTGCTGTTGCTGTTGTTGTTGCTGCTGTTGCTGCTGTTGCTGTTGTTGCTGCTGTTGCTGGTGTTGCTGGTGTTGCTGGTGTTGCTGGTGTTGCTGTTGTTGCTGTTGCTGTTGCTGTTGCTGTTGCTGTTGCTGTTGCTGTCGCTGTCGTCGTCGTCGTCGTCGTCGTCGTTGTCGCCATTGTCGTCATTGTTCTTCGCCTTGTTCTTATTCGTCTTACTAGTATTGTTCTTCTTGTTGTGGTTTGTCGTCGTTGTCGTTGTCGTTGTGGTTGTTGTGGTTGTGGTTGTGTTTGTTGTTCTTGTTGTTGCTGCTGCTGCTGCTGCTGCTGCTGCTGCTGCTGCTGCTGTCGTGGTTGTGAGTGTGGTCGTGGTGGTTGTTACAATTCTTCTTGCTATTCTTCATAATTCCTCGTGGATGGTACTGCTGCTTTGTTTCTTTGGGCAGGGGTCGACGTTTGTGTCAGATCTAAACAGCTCGTTGTTTGGGGGCAGGTCAAGGTCGCAAAATGTCTCTCATGTTTTGGCTTCAGGTGTCTTTACCCGTGATTTCCTTCGTGGGCTCTTTGGCCAGCCTAGCTTCCTTCCATTCGGCGTGCGGTTTTTGATCGCCACTGGCGCCATGGAAACCAGCGGAAGCTGGGAGAACCCGAAGCTTTCGCGGCAAAGTGATCAAAAGGTCCCTGGCGCATGGACTGGCCACGAGGGAAACCGCCCAAAATGATGACTTTCACCACATGGGACAAGTTACCCATTTGGAGGCCGAAGGGAAGAGGGATCAACCCCCGAATGAGGAAAGATACAACCCATTTGGGTGTTGTCTCCGAAGATATAGAACTCCGCCGAAAACAGGCTCAGCTCTCTCCTTTCTTTAGGAAAATGACCCAAACAACCCGACCATCCATATTTCGGGGAACCTCCCAAGAGGCACCCCACATGGACCTTTCTATAGGCACCCCCCGTTTCGGCACCTCTCTAGGCACCCTACGGGCCGTTGCAACGGCCGAGGCGCGGAGCTGCGGAGCTTGGGCTCGTCGACGACCCCCAGCAGCCCTATGGCCTGGCGTTCGGGATCGGTGTATCGGGTGGTGGGCAATCCCAGCCAGAAACGAATTGCACCTGGAGTCTCCTTCTGCCCCGAAATCAAAATGGGTCCATGACCCCGGTATTTTGAAAAAATGACCAACCATTTTTAAAGGGGCAGAAGGAGACTCCAGGTAGTTTCAATTAAAAATACAAAATACACCCGGCGATGCAGGTTTGCCGGTTCGCCCATCATAAGCATAGACCCATCATTAGCATAGACCGTACGGTGGATGGCACAAAATTATTGCACCACCCCTGTTAAACCTTGGAATGATTCGATTCCCCGGTAAATACCAACAATTGTGCTCCACAGTAGGGGATTGTTGAGAGGGGTCATTCCATTTCTAGCTCCCGAATCACCCATCCCACATACTCAATTAGCCGGTGTGCCAACTTGAAGCAGGACAAATGTCACATTTTGTTGCTTGGTTGATTCATGCAGGAAAGCCCGCTCCAGAAAAAAAAGGAAACAAACGGGTCGCAAAGGAAACAATCGGGCAAGGGTGAGGTCGCTCCAACTTTCCCGGATACAAGGGTTGGGTGCAAAATGGGGAACCCCCCACGGTTTCCCCGTGGTTTCCCTTTCAAAAGCAGCCAAAAGGAGAGCCTCAAGAAAGACGCAGATAAACACGGAACCTGAAGGGCCATAGCCGGAGGAGAAGAATCTTTTTTAGGTGACCCGACTTGTGAGTTCCATGTCCATTTGAGTCACAATCAAAACCCGGTATTTAAATGGTTGACCCAGAACCATGTAAAGAATTAGGAAGGCGGCCACCATTTCTGGCTGGGACTGCCCCTTAACCTTCATCTACCCGGGTTTTGATTGCTCATTTGCCGACCCACAAAGAAGGGGAACCCTCCGAACCAAAAACGGTAAAGCTTGCACTGGGGGACCTAGTAGGTGGCCTGACTTGTGAGTTCCATGTCCATTTGCCGACGAAGAAGCGGCTGCTTGCCTTGCAGCCATTCCGGAGCTGCTCGCGAATGGCCCTCATGAGTCCTTCACGTGCCGGTAGACTATCCGACCAAACTCAATTGCTTTCTCTCATTAAAAATGGGCGGCTTCCTGTTCGGGTTCCTTTCAGCCGCAAAAAGGGAGGTCTGGGTTGCTCAAATCGGTTTTGGTGGTTCCTTTGGTTCTTATACAATCTCGGTTGCTTTCTGCTCCCCTGCTAGAAGTTTAACTTTTAGTGGTTTGATGGATAAAAACCCAATAGTTGGCAAAAAGTTGTTCAGTGCTACTGGTAACATCCAAGCAAAATGCACCAAAGCAAAGCATCCTCCCCCTCCCAAGCGCCTGATTTGCCGTGGGAAACGGGGGGGGCGGGGGCTAGGCCAGGCCGAAGTGGTTGGATCCTATGAGGCTGCCCTGCGGAGCGTGTGAGTGAGTGAGTTTAAACGCCCCCATTCAAGGACCAAACCCATTTAGCGGTTGGCTCCCTTTTTGTTAGACCGACAATGGACGTCTAAGCAGCCTGTTGAAGGGTTGCATGCCTAACCCCAAGTTCCCAAGCAGCCACGTCTTGAAGACCCCCACCTCACCAGGTAAGGTCTTCTCCGTGCCCCCCCCCTTTTTGAGGATTGTGGAGCCACCACACAAAACCATGCAACAAATCAATAGCCAGGGATGGGGTACCCTTCAATCCTTCAATGGTCATCATGGCAAGAACTACACCCTTCGGTCTGAAACGGACCCTACGAAGCCACCACTCCAACCGCAAAGGGGTGCTTGAAATTGGTCAATCTCAGAACCTTTTGCAAAGAGCCATTGACTCTTGGCTGGTGGAGCAACCAAGCATTCTAAGCCACACCACCCCATTCTGAAGAGCTAAGCCAATTATCCCCCAAAATGGATGCAACAACAATTGCCGTCGAAGCAGTCCACTCAAGCAAGGCTAAAAAACTCAACTGTTCCCATTCTCTCCCTTTGCCGACTCCCAGCAGCCCACCAGGCATCTCCCAAGCAGGGGCGGTCAGCCTTGCCCTTCTTGTTTTGCCCACATCCATGTCATGAATCATTGCCAAGGCGACACTGACAAACATAAAGCCCGTGGCTTCACGGCAAGCATTGAAGCACCCTCCTGATGGCACCGCAGGCCCCTCAGCAGCCAACCCACCAAAGTGGTGCCCGCGATCCAATTCTCCACAAGCTTCCAATTCACTTCCTCATTCTTTCAATGGGGGCCCACGCAGCAGCCCACGCAGCAGTTGTCATCACTTTCGGGAGGAAAGACCGGAAATCCTAGAAAATTGGATGCTTGGAAAGAATGGGTTTTAACCGAAAATATGACCTCATACAATACTTCCCCATTCTTTCCGGTTTTCCAATTTTCACCCAAAACAGATGCAAAAGCGAAAAAACATAAACAGGGACACACTGATCTTTGATCGAAAGAACGATGCAGGGGGACAGAATGATGGGGTGGGGAAAGAAGGGAAATAATGATGGTTGTTGGGAAAGAACGATGGTTGGGGAAAGAACGATGGTTGGGAAAAGAACGATGGCCCTGGGGAAAGAACGATGGTTGTAGGGAAAGAACAATGCCCCGGAAAACAGAACGCTGCCAGTAAGATCGATGGCCTGCAGCGGCATGACTTTGGCAGGTCAGGGGAAGGGGTTGTCTAGTCTATTGGCCCTACCCCTAGCCCGCGGGACAACTTTCTGCTCGCTGCAGAAAAATCAAAAACTGAGCCGAAACCGGCTGGAAAGACCGATCGTTGCACTGAGTGCGCGTGTGACGAAAGAATGGGGAATCAACCCTTAGAAGCATTCTCAACCAAGGTCCAAGGCATCTTGCCTCGCTCAATTGTGCTGTTGAACAGAATGGACACGGGACCCCAAAAAAGAATACCGCAAAGACAACGCACACACCGCCGGAGGTCTGGCCCTAGGACGCGGACGCTCAACGCTTGCCTTTCGTTGATCCCTGAGAAAAGCGCAACTATCCACAACAAATCCGAAAGTCCAAGAAACCGCATGTTTGTGGAGCCGCCTTCCTGCACTCATGGCCCGAAACCCAAATCTGGCCGGAAAACTGCGCCCAAGATTGTAACGCCACCTCCCCTCCAAAATGGTTGGTGGACACAAGTCCAAATGGAAATAATGTCCACCATTAGGGACATGATTATCATGAGTTCTAGATTCATCTCATGGAGCAGGGCGGTCTTTGCAATTTGTGTGAGCCGATTGACCCGTCTGACAGAAGGGAACCGTTTTCTTTGGTTGGCCAGTTCTAAAAAGGAATTCGGGTGCTGAAGAAGCGGGGGTTGGCATGTTAGCTCGAGGAGTGTTGGCCAATCCGATGCAGCTCCGTAAGCCAAAGGAATGATCGGACGTGCATCGTTGTTACGGTGGCAGCTTACTCAGCAAGACCGTAACAGGGGTTTCCACCCACTTCGGGGACAAACGAGCTTGCTTTTGGGATACCCTTTCCAGGTCAACTTCAGGGGCCAACAAAAAATGGGGGGGGGGCTTTCTTTTGAGAAGCCCCTACACGCTGCCAGGGTATGTGGGTTAATTATAACCACTGCGACGCGTTGCGCCGCCTTCATGGCTGCTCCTGGGAAGATAGATGGCAAATGATGAGAACCAAAGTCTCACCAGTGGAATCCATCTATGCTGAACCAAACGGACCTTCGTCAACCATTCATCATAGGTCCGTTATTGTTTGACTGCACCCGTGTTTGCGGTTTTAAAGGGACACCAACAGGACAACCGAAGCCATTTTAGGGGGGTCCCCCAAAAACAAGGCACAGCTTTACTGTGGGAAGACGGCTACTTTTGGGCACACGGCCATCGGCGCATGGGCATGCCCGCGCTTCGGTCCTAGGTAGTTGTCGCGCAGGTTGACGCCATCCTCTTCGAACCTGCCGTCCATTTGGGTCTGGCCGCACCCTCAGAACGTGGAAACTCAGGGACTCGAGAGGTCTCAGTTTTAGATGGTATTTAGAGGGCCCCGTTCTTGAAAACAGCTATTGCGCAGTTTGAGTAGTTCATGATCAAGAACATTCCATGCCTTTGCTTGGACTCGTTTGGAAAGGAACCCAACACGAATTACCAACCGCGAAAAGGGCCCCGTTATGCCCCGTTCATCCGTACTGATTTCTGGGGTGTTCAAACCAGACGGCTAGCCGATTCTCATCCTATCCTAATCCGAATTTCCGACTGGGAAAAAACTGCAAGGGAGACAACACTCCCTTGTGTAACCCAAGGATGTTGCCTTTGAGCAGCCTATTTCAATCGAACTGGCCTCATGTGTATACCTCTCGACGTCACCTCTCTGGTAGCTTCAAGCGAGCGCTTCACCAACTCTCAATCCAGCCCGACAGTGAAGAACACCAAGATGCATGCACTTCCTTTTTCAAAGTTGGTAATATAGGCCATTGCCGCTTCAGCCTTCTTCCCGAAAACAAGCCCCAAGTCCGAGGAGTTCTTCGCACGGCAAACACATTCATCAAATACGGGCTATGTTCCTATGGGAAGTTTTAAGGGCCCAAAGAGGGGGGCAAACAGAAAAACATGTTCCTGTGGTTTTTCAAGCGCCCAAAGAGGGGAAAAAACAAAAAAACATGTTCCTGTGGTTTTTCAAGCGCCCAAAGAGGGGAAAACACAAAAAACATGTTCCTATGGTTTTTCAAGCGCCCAAGAAGTGAGCAGAAAAAACATGTTCTGGTTTTCAGCAGAAGCAAAGCGTGTTCCTATGTTTTCAAGCGCCCAAAGGGGGCAAACAGAAAAAACATGTTCCTATGGTTTTCCAAAGGGCCCAAAGAGGGGGGCAAACAGAAAAACATGTTCCTGTGGTTTTTCAAGCGCCCAAAGAGGGGAAAAAACAAAAAAACATGTTCCTGTGGTTTTTCAAGCGCCCAAAGAGGGGAAAACACAAAAAACATGTTCCTATGGTTTTTCAAGCGCCCAAAGAGGGGGGCAAACAGAAAAACATGTTCCTGTGGTTTTTCAAGCGCCCAAAGAGGGGAAAACACAAAAAACATGTTCCTATGGTTTTTCAAGCGCCCAAAGAGGGGGGCAAACAGAAAAACATGTTCCTGTGGTTTTTCAAGCGCCCAAAGAGGGGAAAACACAAAAAACATGTTCCTATGGTTTTTCAAGCGCCCAAAGAGGGGGGCAAACAGAAAAACATGTTCCTGTGGTTTTTCAAGCGCCCAAAGAGGGGAAAACACAAAAAAACATGTTCCTATGGTTGTTCAAGCGCCCAAAGAGGGGAAAAACAAAAAAACATGTTCCTATGGTTTTTCAAGCGCCCAAAGAGGGGGGCAAACAGAAAAACATGTTCCTGTGGTTTTTCAAGCGCCCAAAGAGGGGAAAAAAACAAAAAACATGTTCCTATGGTTTTTCAAGCGCCCAAAGAGGGGAAAACACAAAAAACATGTTCCTATGGTTTTTCAAGCGCCCAAAGAGGGGAAAAAAACAAAAAACATGTTCCTATGGTTTTTCAAGCGCCCAAAGAGGGGAAAAAAAAAAAACATGTTCCTATGGTTTTTCAAGCGCCCAAAGAGGGGAAAAATCAAAAAAAACATGTTCCTATGGATTTTCAAATGAGGAAACAAAAACATGTTCTATGGTTTTCAGCGCCAGAGGGGAAAAATAACATGTTCTATGAGACTTCAAGCGCCCAAAGAGTGGAAAAACAAAAAAATGTTCCCTGTAGTTTTCAAAGCTTGCCCAGAGAGCAGAAAAAACATGTTCCTATGGTTCAAAACGCCAGAAAAACAAAAAAACATGTTCCTATGGTTTTTCAAGCGCCCAAGGAGGGGGAAAAACAAAAAACATGTTCCTGTGGTTTTTCAAGCGCCCAAAGAGGGGAAAAAACAAAAAAAAACATGTTCCTATGGTTTTTCAAGCGCCCAAAGAGGGGAAAAAACCAAAAAAACATGTTCCTATGGTTTTTCAAGCGCCCAAGGAGGGGAAAAACAAAAAACATGTTCCTATGGTTTTTCAAGCGCCCAAGGAGGGGAAAAAACAAAAAACATGTTCCTATGGTTTTTCAAGCGCCCAAAGAGGGGAAAAAACAAAAAAACATGTTCCTATGGTTTTTCAAGCGCCCAAAGAGGGGAAAAAACAAAAAAACATGTTCCTATGGTTTTTCAAGCGCCCAAGGAGGGGGAAAAACAAAAAACATGTTCCTGTGGTTTTTCAAGCGCCCAAAGAGGGGAAAAAACAAAAAAAAACATGTTCCTATGGTTTTTCAAGCGCCCAAAGAGGGGAAAAAACCAAAAAAACATGTTCCTATGGTTTTTCAAGCGCCCAAGGAGGGGAAAAACAAAAAACATGTTCCTATGGTTTTTCAAGCGCCCAAGGAGGGGAAAAAACAAAAAACATGTTCCTATGGTTTTTCAAGCGCCCAAAGAGGGGAAAAAACAAAAAAACATGTTCCTATGGTTTTTCAAGCGCCCAAAAGAGGAAAAACAAAAAAACATGTTCCTATGGTTTTCAAAGCGCCCAAGGAGGGGAAAAAACAAAACATGTTCTGTGGTTTCAAGCGCCCAAAGGGGAAAAAACAAAAAAAACATGTTCCTATGGTTTTCAGCGCCCAAGAGGGGGAAAAAAACAAAAAAACATGTTCCTGTGGTTTTTCAGCGCCCAAAGAGGAAAAACAAAAAACATGTTCCTATGGTTTTCAAAGCGCCCAAGAGGGAAAAAACAAAAAATACATGTTCCTATGGTTTTCAGCGCCCCAAAGAGGGGAAAAAACCAAAAAAACATGTTCCTGTGGTTTTTCAAGCGCCCAAAGAGGGGAAAAAACAAAAAAAATGTTCCTATGGTTTTTCAAGCGCCCAAAGAGGGGAAAAAACAAAAAACACATGTTCCTATGGTGTTTCAAGCGCCCAAAGAGGGGAAAAAACAAAAAAACATGTTCCTATGGTTTTTCAAGCGCCCAAAGAGGGGAAAAAACAAAAAATACATGTTCCTATGGTTTTTCAAGCGCCCAAAGAGGGGAAAAACAAAAAACATGTTCCTATGGTTTTTCAAGCGCCCAAAGAGGGGAAAAAACAAAAAAAAACATGTTCCTATGGTTTTTCAAGCGCCCAAAGGAAGAAAAACAAAAAAACATGTTCCTATGGTTTTTCAAGCGCCCAAAGAGGGGAAAACACAAAAAACATGTTCCTATGGTTTTTCAAGCGCCCAAAGAGAAAAAAAACACACAAAAAACATGTTCCTATGGTTTTTCAAGCGCCCAAAGAGGGGAAAAAACAAACAAAAACATGTTCCTATGGTTTTTCAAGCGCCCAAAGAGGGGAAAAAACACAAAAAACATGTTCCTATGGTTTGTCAAGCGCCCAAAGAGGGGAAACAACACAAAAAACATGTTCCTATGGTTTTTAAGCGGGGAAAAAACAAAAAAAAACATGTTCCTATGGTTTTTCAAGCGCCCAAAGAGGGGAAAAAACAGAAAAACATGTTCCTATGGTTTTTCAAGCGCCCAAAGAGGGGAAACAACAAAAAACATGTTCCTATGGTTTTTCAAGCGCCCAAAGAGGGGAAAAAACAAAAAACATGTTCCTATGGTTTTTCAAGCGCCCAAAGAGAGAAAAAACAAAAAAAAAACATGTTCCTATGGTTTTTCAAGCGCCCAAAGAGGGGAAAAAACAAAAAAAAACATGTTCCTATGGTTTTTCAAGCGCCCAAGAGGAAAAAACAAAAAAACATATTCCTATGGTTTTCAGCGCCCCCAGGAGGGAGAAAAACAAAAACTGTGTTCCCTATGGTTGTTCAAGTGCCCAAAGAAGGGGAAAAAAACAAAAAAACATGTTCCTATGGTTTTCAAGCGCCCAAAGAGAGAAAAACAAAAAAAAACATGTTCCTATGGTTTTTCAAGCGCCCAAAGAGGGGAAAAAACAAAAAAACATGTTCCTATGGTTTTTCAAGCGCCCAAGGAGGGGAAGAAAAACAAAAAACATGTTCCTATGGTTGTTCAAGTGCCCAAAGAGGGGAAAAAACAAAAAAACATGTTCCTATGGTTTTTCAAGCGCCCAAAGAGAGAAAAAACAAAAAAAACATGTTCCTATGGTTTTTCAAGCGCCCAAAGAGGGGAAAAAACAAAAAACATGTTCCTATGGTTTTTCAAGCGCCCAAAGAGGGGAAAAAACAAAAAAAACATGTTCCTATGGTTTTTCAAGCGCCCAAAGAGGGGAAAAAACAAAAAAAAACATGTTCCTATGGTTTTTCAAGCGCCCAAAGAGGGGAAAAAACAAAAAAACATGTTCCTATGGTTTTTCAAGCGCCCAAGGAGGGGAAGAAAAACAAAAAACATGTTCCTATGGTTGTTCAAGTGCCCAAAGAGGGGAAAAAACAAAAAAACATGTTCCTATGGTTTTTCAAGCGCCCAAAGAGAGAAAAAACAAAAAAAACATGTTCCTATGGTTTTTCAAGCGCCCAAAGAGGGGAAAAAACAAAAAACATGTTCCTATGGTTTTTCAAACGCCCAAAGAGGGAAAAAACAAAAAACATGTTCTATGGTTTTCAAGCGCCCAAAGAGGGGAAAAAACAAAAAATACATGTTCCTATGGTTTTTCAAGCGCCCAAAGAGGGGAAAAAACAAAAAAAACATGTTCCTATGGTTTTTCAAGCGCCCAAAGAGGGGAAAAAACAAAAAAAAACATGTTCCTATGGTTTTTCAAGCGCCCAAAGGAAGAAAAACAAAAAAACATGTTCCTATGGTTTTTCAAGCGCCCAAAGAGGGGAAAAACAAAAAAACATGTTCCTATGGTTGTTCAAGCGCCCAAAGAGGGGAAAAAACAAAAAAACATGTTCCTATGGTTTTTCAAGCGCCCAAAGAGGGGAAAAAACAAAAAAACATGTTCCTATGGTTCTTCAAGCGCCCAAAGAGGGGGAAAAACAAAAAAACATGTTCCTATGGTTTTTCAAGCGCCCAAAGAGGGGAAAAAACACAAAAAACATGTTCCTCTGGTTTTTCAAGCGCCCAAAGAGGGGAAAAACACAAAAAACATGTTCCTATGGTTTTTCAAGCGCCCAAAGAGGGGAAAAAACAAAAAACATGTTCCTATGGTTTTTCAATCGCCCAAAGAGGGGAAAAAACAAAAAAAACAACATGTTCCTATGGTTTTTCAAGCGCCCAAGGAGAAAAACAAAGCATATATGGTTTTCAAGCGCCCAAAGGAAAACAAAAAAACATGTTCCTATGGTTTTTCAAGCGCCCAAAGAGGGAAAAAACAAAAACAAACATGTTCCTATGGTTTTCAAGCGCCCAAGAGGGGAAAAAACAAAAAACATGTTCCTATGGTTTTCAAGCGCCCAAAGAGGGAAAAAAACAAAAAAAAACATGTTTCCTATGGTTTTCAAAGCGCCCAAGAGGGAAAAACAAAAAAAACATGTTCCTATGGTTTTCAAAGCGCCCAAAGAGAAAAAACAAAAAAAAACATGTTCCTATGGTTTTTCAAGCGCGAAAAAACAAAAAAACATGTTCCTATGGTTTTCAAGCGCCCAAAGAGGGAAAAAAACAAAAAAACATGTTCCTATGGTTTTTCAAGCGCACAAAGAGGGGAAAAAAACAAAAAACATGTTCCTATGGTTGTTCAAGCGCCCAAAGAGGGGAAAAAACAAAAAAAACATGTTCCTATGGTTTTTCAAGCGCCCAAAGAGGGGAAAAAACAAAAAAACATGTTCCTATGGTTTTTCAAGCGCCCAAAGAGGGGGAAAAACAAAAAAAACATGTTCCTATGGTTTTTCAAGCGCCCAAAGAGGGGAAAAAACAAAAAACATGTTCCTGCCCAAAGAGGGGAAAAAACACAAAAAACATGTTCCTATGGTTTTTCAAGCGCCCAAAGAGGGGAAAAACAAAAAAACATGTTCCTATGGTTTTTCAAGCGCCCAAAGAGGGGAAAAAACAAAAAAAACAACATGTTCCTATGGTTTTTCAAGCGCCCAAGGAGGGGAAAAACAAAAAACATGTTCCTATGGTTTTTCAAGCGCCCAAAGAGGGGAAAAAACAAAAAAACATGTTCCTATGGTTTTTCAAGCGCCCAAAGAGGGGAAAAACAAAAAAAACATGTTCCTATGGTTTTTCAAGCGCCCAAAGAGGGGAAAAAACAAAAAAACATGTTCCTATGGTGTTTCAAGCGCCCAAAGAGGGGAAAAAACAAAAAAAACATGTTCCTATGGTTTTTCAAGCGCCCAAAGAGGGGAAAAAACAAAAAACATGTTCCTATGGTTTTCAAGCGCCCAGAGGGGAAAAACAAAAAAAACATGTTCCTATGGTTTTTCAAGCGCCAAAAGAGGGGAACAAAAAAACATGTTCATGGCTTTTCAACCTCCTATGGTTTTCAAGCGCCCAAAGAGGGGAAAAAACAAAAACACATGTTCCTATGGTTTTTCAAGCGCCCAAAGAGAGAAAAAACAAAAAAACATGTTCCTATGGTTTTTCAAGCGCCCCAAAGGGGAAAAAACAAAAAAAAACATGTTCCTATGGTTTTTCAAGCGCCCAAAGAGGGGAAAAAACAAAAAAACATGTTCCTATGGTTTTTCAAGCGCCCAAGGAGGGGAAAAACAAAAAAAATGGGTTTTTCAAGCGCCCAAAAAAAACATGTTCCTATGGTTTTTCAAGCGCCCAAAGAGGGAAAAAACCAAAAAAACATGTTCCTGTGGTTTTTCAAGCGCCCAAAGAGGGGAAAAAACAAAAAAAAACATGTTCCTATGGTTTTTCAAGCGCCCAAAGAGGGGAAAAAACCAAAAAAACATGTTCCTATGGTTTTTCAAGCGCCCAAGGAGGGGAAAAACAAAAAACATGTTCCTATGGTTTTTCAAGCGCCCAAGGAGGGGAAAAAACAAAAAACATGTTCCTATGGTTTTTCAAGCGCCCAAAGAGGGGAAAAAACAAAAAAACATGTTCCTATGGTTTTTCAAGCGCCCAAAGAGGGGAAAAAACAAAAAAACATGTTCCTATGGTTTTTCAAGCGCCCAAGGAGGGGAAAAAACAAAAAACATGTTCCTATGGTTTTTCAAGCGCCCAAGGAGGGGAAAAACAAAAAAAACATGTTCCTATGGTTTTTCAAGCGCCCAAAGAGGGGAAAAAACAAAAAAACATATTAATGGACGTTTAGCACCAAGTGCCCCCAATTCGACTCACCGCAAAGCCCGCGGGCCTCAGATATTCTCTGACCTCCTCGTCCGAGCGCAGCGCGTAGCGCTGGTTCCGGATGCTGCCCCGCTCTTTGCCGTCCACCACGTACGGGGGCGTGGGGATCAGAAACCACATCCTGACAAAGGGCAGTGGTTGACCCAATGTGGTGGAGGGGTTGAGAGAAACATTTACCTCACGCATATCTCTATATATATATATATGTATATATATATATATACATATGTGCGTGTATGCTTAATAAGCAGATTATTGACATAAACGTGTTCTTGTGGGATGGCCCATGCAACTGGGGCCCTGCATAACCCAACTGCAGAAGAGTTCGGGGTATGTGTAAGCGGGACCCAAGGTTTCGTTCACCCCGGATCCAAGTGGAACCTTGCGGATTCTTGGGAAATTTGAGGTCTGTCGAATCGCAACATTCTAGGCCACTTGCCTCCCCATTCAGTCATCCTTCTCTTCACGAAACAAGCCTTCGAGGGCATCTCGAAAATGAGTAATTAGCTTCTGAGGGAGATTCGACAACCACCCCACCCACCTCACCCACCTCACCCACCCCACCCACCCCACCCACCCCACCCACCCCACCCACCCCACCCACCCCACCCACCCCACCCACCCCGCCCAAGCCTTAGAAGAACAAACTATGAGTCTGTCTTTTGTTGGTACCTTTCTTTCTGGGGGCTGCAATGGGAAATTGAAAGGATCTCCCCGTTTCAGGGGCTCCCCTTCGAGAACCGATTTAACCCACCTATAAGCCTCATAAGTAGAGTTAACTCTGTTGCTGGTGGGTTGTACATTATTTGTATATATATATATATACATATACATCTATTATATATATATATATATATCTGCCGTTTTCCAGGGACACTGGTATTTGCGGTGTTTGCTGCCTTTTTTGCGTTTTTTTCTTTTTTTTCTAAGGAGATTCTGGAAGCTTTTGGCACGATTCAAATGTCAATCGGTTTCAATCGAGGTCCAGATTTTAAATTTGAATCTCCTTTAATCTCGCTATATCTAGGCCCAGATGCAGGATTCAAGATTCAAGATTCCAGGCCAAACTTTTGCAGGGCATCTTGAATTCACGCCTAGATGTAAACTTCAATATCCTTCAATCTTAAATCTAGGCCTGGATTTTCCAGGGAATCTTGAATCTTGAATACAAGCTCAGATTTCAATGTCAATCTCTTTCGATCCTGTTCAATCTTTTTCAATCTAGGCCCAGATTCAGGATTACTTCAGTACAGGCCAAACTTTCCCACGGAATCTTGAATCTTGAATCCAGGCCCGATTTAAAGTTAACTCGGTTTCAGTCGGCTTCAATCGAGGCCCAGATTCAACATTGCATGGAAAGCTTTCTAGGGGATTTTGAATCTTGAATCCAGGCCCGTTTAAAATTTAAAAAACATCGGTTTCAGTCGGTTTCAATCCAGGCCCAGATTCAAGATTGCAGGAAAAACTTGTCTAGGGGATCTTGAATCTTGGATCCAGGCCCTTTCCCTCGCTATTCCCTACCATTTCCTTCTCCCATAATGTTCCCCACGTCTTCTTTCAGATTTCCACTTGAATTCTCCTAGTATTATTCATTTTAGTTCCCCCTAGTATTCCCTTGATATTCCCCTAGTATTCCCCTTAGTATTCCTCTAATATTTATCTATTCCTTTAGCATTGTCTTACCCCATAATTTGCTCAGTAATTATTAGTCTTGGTATACCCCCAATTTACTTCTTAGTATTTCCCGAGTGTTCCCTTGATATTCCCCTAGAATTCCCCCTTCATATTCCTAGTATTCCCCTATTCCTATAGCATTCTGTTACCCCTATGCTGCCCTAGTGATTCTTAGCATTTTCTTGGTATACCTCCAGTAGTCTCCCGGTATTCCCCTAGTCTCGGTATCAGTATAGTATTCTGTTTGTATCCCCTAGTATTGCTTGAGAATTCCCCTATTATTCCCTTAATGCTCCCTCCTTTAGCATTGTCTTGCCCCATATTGCCCAAGTAATTCCTATTGATTTCTTGGTATACCCCCAGTATTCCCTAGTATTCTCCTAGCATTCACCTTTGTATTCCCTCGAGTATTTCCGTATTATCCCCTCAAAGTTTCCCTGGTATTGCTTTACTATTCTCTCGGTATTCTCTTAGTATTCAGTTAGTATGCCCTTGTTATTCCAGTGGAATTCCACTAATATTCCTGTAATACTCCCGAGAGGATAACAGGGGAATACTAGTACAACACTAAGGGTGAGCACAAGCAGAATACTGGGGCCACCAGAAAACTACTAGGGAAACGCTAGGCGAAGTGTGCCACTACTATTCCCTGGGAGTCCCCCTCGTATTCCTTTAATGCTCCTGAGAGGATAAAAGGGAAATACTATCAGAATAGCACTACAAGAATACAAGGGAATTGCAAGGGAAATGCTAGGGGAAGTTTACCCTTGCTATTCCCTGAGAACTCTCATTACTCCCTTAACATTCCACAAAGGATATCCAATGGGAGAATACTGGGGAACTACTAGGGAAATGCTAGGGGAACAGCGAGGAAACAAATCAAAGAGGAAGACTGAGAGAAAAGACCAACAACCAACAAAAACATCAATAAATCAAATATTTAGAGCTGAAAGGTGATAGTAGAGGAATACTGGGGGAATACCGGGAGAATGCTGGGGGTATACTAATTAAAAAAAAAGAGAGACTTACTAGGGCAATATAGCGGTGAGACAATGCTGAAGGTATAGGGGAGTACTGAACAGGAATACTAAGGGGAATACTACGGAAATATCAAGACATAACTGGGAAGTGCTTGAATTTGAGGGAGTACTAGGGGAACAGTGATGCAATACTAGAAGGGGACAGTGAGAAGGTTAGGGAACACCAAAACATAACAAAATCAAGGATTCAGAACTGTGAGGGGCACTGGAGAGGCAAGAAAATGGTAGGTTTGCTGGGGGGGTGGTTGCACATATATATATATATATGCTTTAATGTGTACATATACCCTTCCTCCCACTAACATGGTACCTGACAGAATGTCCCTTGAAGAGGAAACTTATCTTCCAGGTACCCTCCACACATGCTATGTTAGTGGGAGGAAGGGTCATGTATCTATGTGTATATATATATATACATTTATACATACATATATATATATATATTATATTATACACATGTGTTTTTCTCAAGGTGTCAACCAACACCAGCAGGTTTAACAAACGGACTATTGAGACGAGGCGCCAGCAGCTCTCCTTCTGTCCGTTGCCGATCTCCCGCAAGGCCCTCGCGGCTCGCGGCTCGCGGCGTGCGCCCCGTCACTGAAGCCCCCGTTTTGGTTGGCATTCTTCGGGTCAAGGTACCTGGACCCTGAAATTCCCTCGGTTGCTTTCTGCTCCCCTGCCAAAAGTTCAACTTTTAGTGGTTTAATGAATGGAAAACCCATTAGTTGGCAAAAAGTTAAAGTCCTAGCATCCAAGCAAAATGCACCAAAGTTCCCACCTCCCTTATCAACCTCCAACTGAACAATTTGTTATTGCAACCCTAAATAATGGTTGGTGAGTCCCCATGTTTCTATGGTTAGTTTGAGGGTCCAGGTACTCGCTTCCGATTGAGTGGATGGACCAAAAGAAGTCCTGGAACTTTGTATTGACCACAATGGTGAGGACACCAACAGGAAGCCGTTGCCGCTTGAGGAAAGGACCGATTCCGATTTTGAGAAACACCTCATTCCAAATGGAGAGGTTGCGGAAACTCAGTCTTGAGGTTCTAAAGAAGTGCTGTTCAGGTTCCATCTGGAAGCCTTTTTTGTTGTCCGTTGTACGCCCCTCTCGAGCCAGAGAGGGGAATTATGCCTAGAAACCTTCAAACTGCTGCTGCACTCTTAGGGAAGTGTCTTGTTGCGTGCTTCCCTTCCATGTTCAGGGTATGCCCCCTCTCGTCATTGGTCCACAAAGCCAAATGGAGTTCAGCAATGGTACCTAGAAAACCATCCCCTGGCAAATGGTCATTCTTACACGGATTCGCCTTGGGCGCAACAATTCGTGTGGGTAGCAAAGGCTCGGGCAGCGACCACAACGTCACAAGAAAACCACGCCAGCCGGAAGATTGGGACTGCTCGAAACAAACGCGGCCTTCATTGCTGTTCTTTTGCTTTAAAGAGCAGAAGGGACCAAATACCCGAACTGGGGGGGGGAAAACTACTGAAATCTCAAACCATCTACTGACCATCACTAGCCAAGTTCAAATGGATCCCTTCGGCCTTTTCAATTGCACCGACCCAGGAGTTTGCCGACATTCCACGTTGCGCCAACCTACTGACCCTGAACCAGTCTCGCAGGCGCCGTTCCCCAAAAACCCCCAGCCCATCAGTGGCACAGGTTTCAGTCCATGCTTCCATTTACCAGTGTTCCACCTTGGGGTTACCCTATTTTTGACAACCACAGCCATGCATCGGGGGTCAACGGAGGAGCCCCATAATACAACGGCCCACAAACAATTGTTTGGGGTGAATCCTGGCATGGTGAATCCTGGCAACTTTGACCACCACAGCCACATTGGACATGGCTGTGGATCAAAATAAGACCTCCAGGGGACCGCAGGTTTGAGTCCACGTTTCCGTTTGCCAGGGTTCCATTTTGGGTACCTATTTCTAACCCACGGCCACATAGGCCTGGAGTACACCGTTTTCTGCGGCACGCTGAAGCGCCGCAGCGGGTGGCTGTCCAGCTCGGAGCTACTGCGCCGCGTGCGCCGGGGCTGACGCTCGTCCCCCTCAGCATTCGCGCAAGACACACATGGGTGGCTTGTTTTTTTTGTTGGGGGGAACCCCTCTCTTTGGTCTTAAAAGGAAACCAGAGGGCAAACCACCTTGTATGGGGGTCCCCGAACAGAAGACACACCGACATGTACTTGTGGGGATTTTATTTCTGTCCACCCTGATCATTTTATCCGTTTGACATATTCAGAGCACTGGGCAGAAATCACATTGCGCCAGAAGCCATTGCAATGCTTTCTGAATTAACTGCTTTGATCGCCACCTCGGTTTGGTGATATCCCGGATCAACTGCAAACCCGGGCTAGGAGACTGACTAATCCATCTATGACCAACCATATGCTTCCATTTGCTTAAGCCCCCTGGAAAACAAACAACAAATCCGCCGACCCCTTTCTCCAAAGGGGAGGCGCATGGGAAGGGGGGGTCTTCTGTTTATATACGCTTCAAGTGTGCCGTTAGACCAAGTGGAGCCATGGATGATGCTGAATGATAATCCTGATGATAATCATCACTACGCATCGCCAGCATCACCAGCATTTCATAACAATCATGACTACGCATTAGAGGATGCGTAGTCATGATTGTTGCCATGATAACTGATGCTGGGGATGCGTAGTGATGATTATGATCAGGACGTTGTAGTCATCAGCAGGATGTTGTCACGGAAAGCTGGTGATGCTGAGGATACGTAGTGATGATTATCACATGTATTTTTCAAGTGTGCCGTTAGACCTGATAGGAGATGCAGGGGATGCGTAGTCATGATTGTCATAATAACTCCTGGTGATGCCGGGAGTGCATAGTTCATCATCATCATCATCACCATCTGATTGCATCCCAAGGTGTTCCTAACGGCTTACTTCTCGCGAAGACGAAGCGATGACACAAAGTCCACGCTTTGCATCCACAGCAATACAACAAAGTCTTGCAACAAACAAACAAAGGTGCCCCCAACAAGGTTTTCCTGCCCGAGTTTCTTCACACCGGGGGCACTTCTTGTAAAATCCAACAAGGTGCTCATTTTCATGCGAATCAACTCTGCAGTAGCTTGTTTGAGATGCAGCGAATGCGTCGTCATAATTATCATAACAACTGCTGGTGATGCTAAAAAAGCAAAGTAACAATTATCATCATAACTGCTGGCGGTAATGCGAATGCATAGTAATAATTATCAGCATCCCTAATGTTGGGTAATAATTTGCATCATCAAAAGCATCATCATGATTGTGGTGCTCTTCTGTTTCATATTTGCTTTGAGTGTGCCGTTAAACCCGACAACAAATGCGTAGTCATAATTGTCATAACAATGTCCCCTGTCAGCAAGCCGGGGCCGGCGGCACAGGGCGGCAGCCCTTAAAATTTCCAGTTGTGATAGATTCCCTTTGAAACCAACAGCAAAAACACATTCTTAAACAAATGGAAGTACGTCTCCTGGTAAATTCCTTAAAGTGAACATTTGAGAGCTTCATGAAGTTACTGGGGGGTGGCTTCCTCTTCAACAACTCAGAGGAAAGCGGATGAAACTCACTTGAGCATGGCCTATTCGCAAGACGTCTAACACTCGAATTGGCCCATGACACACACACACACACCCCTGCAGGAGTATTGGACCCCAAATTAGTAGGGCTTGCTGTTCTGACGGATGGCCGTTTGATGGTTAAACGAATCAAGGGAATGCTTCTGACGAAAACAGGCCAGAAAGCAAGCTCGGCGTCTCTTTTGGGGGCTTAGCAAACAATTTTGGATGGGCCCTTATTTTTAGACATACCCACACATTTCTGCTCGTGAAGGCCTTCTCTTGCGGACACCTGTTGACTGTCAACGATCAAAAGCACGGACCTAAAAACAAGCTGATTAGAATGGAGTCCAAACACCGGGGTCCTTCTCCAAAAAGTAGACCTGGCGTTTTCCTGAACCCTCCACCCGTAAAAAACAAGAAATCATCAACCATTTTGGGTTGCAATACACCATCTTTGAGGTGGGATTTCGGGTCCTTTTGTTTCGCATTCCGTGTGCCTAGAGTCTCCATGACCCTTCAAAATTGGGTCCATGACCCCTTAATTTTGGGTAATGACCCCCATGTTTTAGGGTCATGGAGACCCCAATTGAAAGCTAGGACGTCCTCCCACGACGCAAACCGAGGGGCGAGGGAGCGAGTGCTGGTGGGGCTCAAGAGCCGCGGCGACTCGGGCCCCTAACGTAGCGTGAGGTTTCAGGGTTGAATGTATACGTCCATATATGCACTGGGGAGGGATACCATATGGTAATGAATTTTAATCAGGGACCCTTTGGTGGACATCATTTAGATGGGGATTTATGTCCACCAAGCCACTTTTCAGAGGGTTCCCATTAAAATTCATAGCCATATATGCACAGGTCTGGGGAGGGATACCATTGGCCGGGGGGTGGGGGGTAGAAGATTAGTGACCGCCTTAGTCGAACGCTTGGAGAGCGGCTATTGGTCTGGAGGCAAAAAGGGAAAGGCATTCTTGGGCTCAAAATCTGATTCGAAGGCTTTCGGGTGGGGTCAAAATCTGCTCGCAAACCGCACAGCATCTGTGCAGTGTGTTGTCTGCATTTCGAGGCCTTGGGGCCAGTCGGTTTCGGCTGACTGTTTCATTTGGCTCTTTGAGTGGGCTCTAAGATAGCCTACAGTCAATTGGGGAATCTGCAAAGTTGCAGGTTCCTCGAATTATTCTGTGGTAGACATCCCCGGCTGAAGCCATTTTAGAGGGTGTTATGAATGGTGCAGCATGGTAGGGGGCTCTCTTGGGTCTGAAACGTGCTTCTGCTTCTGCAATCCAATGGAGCAACGGATCTTACTATCAAATTTCCGATGGTGGCCATCGGAGTTGCTTCCAACATAATAACATAAACCACTCCAGCATCAATATGTTTTGCAAGTCATGTTGATCTTAAGTTATCTCCGACACATGCTTTGTAATTCTGTGCCTGCCAAAAACCGAGACGGTACCCAAGATTTGACCAAATGTCTGGTTAGAGCTTGCTGGTACAGGCTCATATCCAGTGTCGAATAGGCACAGTCTCGCAAATGTCTGGATTGCCCCCAAGTGGCCTCGGTCCCCCTTCAAGACTGGGCGCCGAACCCCCACCCCACCCCCAGCCCGGTGCACTGCAATTCGGGGAACCTGCCATAAGGGACGTGAACAAACAGGTGGCAAAGTGGGGTTGGGAGAACATAATCCGCGCCCTTGTGGCAATGAGAATCGCTCTTCTCGAACATCCAATTTCTATGGCTGGTCATAGCACCTTGCTTAGCATTCCTACAAATTCCAAAATCGCTGCCTACAAAAGGATTGATGACCAGCC
Source organism: Effrenium voratum (assembly GCA_963377175.1). Lineage (NCBI taxonomy): Eukaryota > Dinophyceae > Suessiales > Symbiodiniaceae > Effrenium > Effrenium voratum. The sequence goes on from CAUJNA010003439.1 coordinate 1,299,640, forward strand.
CGAACCACTCCAAGCACGCTTTATGGAGGCCAGAGCAAAACCGTGAGAGTGAAGTGGTGTTCTGATATAGACATATCTGCCTAATGCAAATGCTTGAAATAACGGTTGTCATGTTATAGATCCGCAAAGTGGTCTTCCAGCGGTTCCCAAACCCAAAATACCGAATTTTTATTTCGGGTCATGGAGACTCCAGGAGTGAGCTTGTTTTACCCAGTGACTTGCCCAAAGGCTTACTCAAACTTCGGATGGATCCCGCCTGCGATTCGGCTGCTCGGCACAAAAGCGTCTGGCCAGCTTTCGCCCAGAGTGGGGGGTGCAGCCCCCTTTTCTGACAGCTGACTGGCCCTTGAGTGTAATGTTCGTCTAAATTCGTAAGTTGTTGGTAACCTGGGTCAGAATCCACTTGCGAGTCCCAGGTGAAATGGAGTTAACCTTGCTACGAGCATGGCCGACCATTTCTGTGAGGGGCACCTTCCTTTTTGCTTCAAGGCCTCCCTTGTGACGAACTTGGCACGGAAATTGCCGACCCTCTGGCAAGGTGTTTAAGGGATGATGAAAGGAAAGCAAAAGGGAAAGTTGAAGGAGGCGAAACCAAACCAACGTTCCACACGCGGAACCCCGAAACCAAAATCAAACGGACACCATCCAGCAGACCGCTTCATGGGCAGTACTGTAGGCGGGATTTGGGACAGGGGCCAAGCCAATGTAGCCACAAACCATGCCTTCGAAATTATGTTATTAAGATGTCTGATGACTTGGCCTTGCAAACATCTCGGTACGTGTTGTCGCAGTGCCACGCTGAACTTCATGTTGCATGCAAAATTGATTTGCTACGCATTTGTTGTGCAGTTTATTGTTTGCATACTATGTTGCAAGATGTTGTGAGCAAACTACATATAGGGCTGATTCTATTGAGGCTGTTTGTTTGCCGCAGGAACAAAGCTAGCTTACGTGAGTTGCGGCGTAGGTTACGTGAAAATCTGAGACGTCGGATCTAAGGCCCACATGAAGATGAGCCCTTTTGGTTTCCAATCGGATTATGCTATTTGGTAGGTTTCTCAGAGTTACCTTTGTCGGATTTTGTTAACTGGTAGGTTTCTCAGAGTTGCCTTTGTTACTTGAACCCAATGGCTGTGGGTTTTTCTTTTTTCACCGGCTGATTGGCAGGGGTTGGGCGATTCGATCCTCGTCTGTGAACCAAATCCAAGCAACACAATTGAAGGGGTGCCTGACAGGTTCTGCAAAAGCAGACGGCAGTAAATGTTTAGAACGAACCTAAATCCAACGGAGTCAAGCGCTGGTCCTCAAAATATGCGGACCCACAAATGGCTACATCTTGACATATATATATATATATATATATATGTATAAGGCTAATATCTTGAGACACATCACGGTCCAAAGAAAGGTTCAGAACGGCTCTTCTACGTCCGGGCGCTGGCCTCGGGAACGGTTCAGAAAGGTTCCGTGGCTAGGAAAGGCTTGGAACGGTTCAGAACGGTTCAGAGCGGCTCAGAACGGTTCTGAACCAAGATGCGTTTATGCACACCCGTGACTTGCCACGGTTCGGAACAGTTCAGGTTGTAGCGGGTTTGCTTTGCAGGAACGGTTCAGAACGGTTCAGCTGTTTGAATGTTTGGGTGTGCTTCTGATTGTAATGAGTTGTCTCCACCGATCATCCTGGAGGCAACTCACAAACACAAACGCTACTGCGAGATTTCTGGCATGTCATGCTTAGTATGCTGGAACATGTTGCAAATATAGTTTTTTACAAGACTTCGTAGCGGATGTGGCGGTAGCGCCTGTCGGAAACCTCAAAGTCACAAATGCGAGCGCAAATGGTGATTTCCTGCAGGATTCCGGGTGCTGGCGTGGGAAGCTTGAGCCACCTGACACATGACCACTTTGCATT
>CAUJNA010003439.1:1306551-1344051 GCA_963377175.1 Effrenium voratum
TCTCAAAATGAGAAACCAGCCAACTGGTCCCCAGCTCTTTAGGGGTTGACGAACCTTCGACCCAGCTTTGGCTGCAAGTCAACATCGTCTACTGCCCTTTGCGCGGGATTGATTCCGGGCCCAGAATGCGGTGAGGCGTGCAAATAGAAATCAGCTTTGTCTGCATGTAGCATTGGGTTTACAGCGTGAAAGTAGATGGCATTCCCCTCCCACCAGCCAACATGGAAGTTCACAGACCCCTGTAGAAAGACTACGTTCCTCTTGGAGAGGGCCTTTTTGCACTTCCATGTAAGTTGGTGGGAGGGTATTCCATGATCAAGCCTGAACTGAGGTTTTGCTAGCTTTCACCCACGCAAAAAGCACGCCATTCGCTGACTGCGTCACTGGCCGAATCTCATCGTGGCCGAATCTCATCGGGCCATGAGCCAAGAACTGCCGGTGGCTCCAAGGCGAATCCAATTCATTATATCCGGGGCATGTCTGCAGGTACCGTGTTTGGATATGGAGCCTTGTGTACCAAAATAAGCTTGAAAAGGCAGCATACCCTTGTAATCCGCGGTTTGTGAGTTGCATGCAAGCTCCATGCCTTCGAAGTGTACAGACACCACAAATCCATCAAGATGAGGTACGCAAAAGTGGACCAACCGAAAATAGGACATGTACCAAGCACTTTGTGGACACTTTTGTTCGCAACAAGTGGAGTAGGTCACAATCGCGAAGTCCCTGTCCTATTTCTGGGCAAATTGAGTACCAACATCATTCTGGATAAACTCGTCCCAACCTGCTGCTGATAGTCTCCCTAATAAACCAACATCAATTGAGGGTTTCTTCAAAATCATTATCCATACCCACGGCTATGGGGAGTTGCCGAAGATGGCGAAACCACTACATGTTCCTCACCAGACTGGTTGAAAAACAAGCCCCAATCCGCACATGATGTTCCTTCTACCAAAAAAAGAGATCTTGTATGTGGAAGAGACCCGTAAATGGGTATGCCAACAAAATAAAACACACTTCCAAGTATTCATGCCCCATCGCAGGTCATAGCACTCCAGCCGTCTCTTATAGACAGCCCTTAGTAGTATGTAAACAACCATACCTTGAGTTGCTTGTGCTGAAAGGGGGAACAACCTGCATGGCTTGTCTCGATATGAAAGAAACAACATGAGGTTTGGTTTCCCAATCAATTCCCAAAATTTACAGTAGACCGCTTTGGGAGACTTGCTTCAGGGAATGAGGGATTGGAATGACCCCTAATACACCATCCCCTTTAGGGATTCCGGCTTCCCCAAACCCGAATAAATCCTATTGAAAAGTGTGTGGCTTTCTCTGAAAGGTGACTGGTTCCCTGTTGATTTACCAAACAGGGGTCACTAGATTTCCCTTCAAAAGTTGAAACTTACTGGTGGATTCCCTTCAAACTGCCCCTTCTTGAGGTTCCAAACAGGGACATGGAGGAAACCCATGCTAAATGCCAACCCAAGGGGGCCCACCATTCTAGGGAACGGCTTGGATGCGTTTTTTGTGGATCCACCCCTGTAGGATGCCTACAGGGGGAAGGGCGGGTGAAACCCACAAAAAGCGCGTCCAAACCGTTTTCTAGAACCATGTTGAACCACTTTGGGTTTGCCTCCCAAAACCATGGCAGACGCACTCCCCACTTTTGCCACTTGACAACTCGTAGAGCGTGTGCGGCACCGGGTGCTGCAACGTGCCAGGAATCTCCACCTATGGGGTCGGAAGAAGAAACAAAAACATGCCAATTTGGGTCACGTCGCAAATAACATGTGGCTTTACACATGGGCTCCAGTCATGTACTAACAAAGTCATTTGCTTAGTGAACTAATGCCCTTCGTAAGAACAAATCACCAATTTTACACGTGGGCTCAAACCAATTCACCAATGGCTATAAGTGGGTTGCAATACCATGGGTTTCAACCACGGCCAGCTGGAAAGCCTTGTGGGCAATACAGTTGGGCGAAGGTGACACGACTCTTTGTTTTGGTTTGGTCCTCGCTTTACTTACACACATACAGGGAGCGCCATCTAGTTAAACCCTGGTGCAAATGGGCGGCAATAAATGGGTTGCAATGCCTGGTTTTAACAATCGGGTTTCAACCGTGATTTCTAACAAATGGGTTCCAACAAACAAGCTTGAACTCAAGCAACAGTCAGGTTCAAGAATGGGTTTCAACATACAGGATGTTAACCGAGATATATTGGTGACACATCATGGTATAAACGTGTATATAAGCAGTATGGCGTTTGGTTAAACAACTTGTAGTATCAAAGGGTTTACCGGGATTAAGTTTCCTTGGGGACGCTTTGGTAGACATCATTTACATAGATACTTGTGTCCACCAACCACTGTCAAGAGTGTTCTGCATGGAAATTCACCTGCAAAGTTCAAACCTGACACGACCCCAAGTAAGTGACCTACATGCTGGGCAAGCTCGTTTTTTACCCCCAAATCGGTGAGCTCGCCATGAAGCCGGCAGCATTCATAGCCCCAAGCTTTGGGAGGCACCGTTCCGTCGCCCGGGGCCAGCCCGCCTGACGCACCACGTGCAGCTCTGCCTCTGCAAAGAGCTGGCGCCAAAGGGAGTCCGGGCGGATGAAGCGCATGTACCTCGGCTTGCCCGATCGAGATTCGTTTCTCTTGTGAAGGACCGAGTTTCAATCATGCTCTTTATCAAGTGCGCCTTGTTGACCCCGGAAAAGGGTGTTGACCGCCAAGTCTACTACAGTCAACACCGATGAGGAAACAAACCTAGTTTGCCAGCATCACTAAGTCACTAGCCTCGCTTGGACCTAGTGCTGCATATATATATATATATACTAGGTCCTCCGGTAGAGAGGTTGGAATAAGGTTACCCTGTTTTCTGCAGTCTATTTTAGTAGGAGAACCCTTCCAACCAAAAAAGCTGGTCAAAGGGCACTACTGGGACGTAGTATATATGTATATTACATATTGGCTCTGGTTTGGTGGCAGCTGCTGGCGCAATTTGGCTATAGTTCTCTTGAGGGCGTGTCTTTGGGGCCTTCTTTCGCCTCGACACAGGGCGCTGGAACTCAGCCGAGGAGTCCTTATGATTTCAAATAAGCGGCACGGCAAATGATGAGAACGCGGAAACCAGAGGAATCCGTCTAAAAATCCAGCCAGACCAATTTTGGACAATGAGTCATACTCAAACCCCGCAATAACCCGGAATGACATTAGCACTAGCACTGTGGCTTAAAGAATGAAAAGGAAAGCGGCACCCATTTATTTGAAGGTAGATTTTCCCGTTTAACCTTCATCTACCCGAATCGGCTTCGATTGTGGCTCAAACGATTTATGGCAAGGTTGATTATCCCTTCACCTTCATCTACCCGAAAATGGTTCTGATTGTGGCCCTTCATCTACCCGAAAGCCACTTTTGAGCAAGTGACCCGTTCAAGCGGCGCCTCAACCCGAGCGAGACTCCGCCGACCGCCGGGCGGCTTCTGGGGGTTCTGCCCAAATGGCCGGAAGTGCTCCGCGGTCACCTCGAATCGCAGGAATCGCTTCGGCTTCGGCGAGGTGACCGGAACCCTCTTTGGGAAGTTCTGCCATTTGCGTTTAGGGCCCCCTGGAAAAAATAAACATATTTCCAGTAGTGACAGGTTCCCTTAAAAACAACAGGATTAAAAAAAAACAACTTAAGCACATGGAAGGTGTTTTTTTTTTTTGGGGGGGGGGGGGAAAACAAAGGGACACAAACCGCTGTTTTGCCTCCATGGGTGGTTACCTACTTTTTTGTGGTGGGTTAACCCTTTTTGGATGGACTTCCACCAGTTTGGTCATGTTCGCCAGGTGTTTGGGCGAAACAGCAAGCTTTTTCTGGTTGCCAGGTGCTTTCAGCATGTTTAGATCTTGGTCTAGGGAGTCACAACCCAGTCAAGGCGGTAAAAGGAAAACCTACCATTTGGAGGACTGACCCAAACAATAGGAAAACAACATCTTGAAACACTGAGGCGCCGGATAGTCCCCATTCGAACGCCCAACGTAGAAGCACTCGGGTTGTTGGCTTGACAAGGGAAAAAAGGAACACACCAACAAAGGATATGACCAACGAAGCGACGGTTTCACACTCAAACACTTCCCTAACCGGGCATGTCTTTTGCCTGAGGACCGATTTTTTGGTTGGAGACAAACCAAACCGTGCCATTTGCGTGGGTTGGGGATATGGCTCCCTTGATCATTGCCCCGAAATGGCCGTTTCAGGTGAAGTCCATGCTTATCCCTGCGAGCAGGGTGTTTCCCACGACACATGTGAGGGACGATCAATCGGTTGCGTATTTCCTGATGGAACTTTCTGGCGTGCGGGGTTGCCCCACGTCATGCCATGAACTACCTGCAGCTTGAGACCAACCCATATCCCCTCTGTATGTGTATATATATATATATATTCAGCATGCCCAAAACATGCCATTGGTAGAAGAGTCAGCGGCTGCTAAATAGGAGGGTCATGGAAAGCTGAGCAAGCTATCCATCCCCCTTCAGTAGGAATGAGCCTTCCGGGTGTCGGGAATGAACCAGAAGGTGATTCCCGAATCAAGGAAATCACCAGTTGGATTGGATTTCTTGGCGTCATGAGCCATTTCTCATTCCCGCAGCAACTCAACGTCTGCCGCCTCGCCGGGTCAAAAATTTAGGTACCCAAAATGGCTTGCCCTGGTACATGGAAACATGGACTCAAATCTGCGTTCCATATCCTAGTGATTTTATATTGGCCCTTTCCCCATTTCCTCGCCCGGGCGCCGCCGCGGCCAGGCGCGCCAAGTTGGGGCTCTGCGCCGCCCGGGGCTGGTCCTCCAGCACCAGGACCTTTTTGGACACCCGCGCGGCCTCCCGCAGCGTGGTGCCCAAATCCTCCGCGATGTGGTGCAGCACGAAGAGGAGGAGGCACAGGTCGAAGGCGCCTGCAAGAGGGAACGTGGGTTCAGCTCCAAGTGGTTGGGTGGTTTGGTGGTTTGGGGGAGAATTAAGGGGGGTGGGGTTCCATTCTAAGAACACCAAGGGATAAAATCCAATTCCAAACCACCATTCCCCAAACCAGCAACTAGGGGTAACCTGAGTGTTGCTGCCTCCGAATTTAAACAAAAAAGAAAACGTGCTGCTCATGGCCGGTTGGGATCCAGTGGGTGCAAGGCATCGGGTTGCGGTGGCTCCTGCCGATCGGGGCTCCGGGGCTCCGGGGAAATCTCCGAGGAGCCGCAGAAATCAGATGCACCGCAGGTCGATCCTCAACGTGGTTGAAATCCAATGGAGAAAGGCAAGACCCAAAGAAACCAGGGATCAAAAGGCGGACTTTGGTTCCTAAACATGTTCACTTTCTGTCAGCGGGAAGCCACTCAACTAATATATACCCCAACAAGAACGGCTGAACCGAATAACAGCTAAGATTCTTGATCGAAAAATCGCATCTGTCTTCAATACCAACGATTGCAAGTACCTATGGTGTCACTTCGAAAAGAAAAAAAGGGGGGAAAACAAAACAAAAAAAGGGAGGGAGGCCTCGGGAGAAATCTCGGGAACCGGTGGCTTCTTTCGTTTCTCCTGAGGGTAAGGCTCGAGGCTTACTGACCGGATTTCCTCGCAGCTGACGGATGATCTGACGGATGATCTGATGGAGCCGAACAACATATTCAACTTTTGGAGGTAGAACATGTTCAAGGTTCAGGAAAACGTTCAACATTTGGATTCGACATTTGACTTGTTCAACATTTGGAGGAAATCATGAAACTTTGTAGAGGGAAAATATCTCCTCAACTCAGGGCCAGAGTTGAGCTCTTCAAGTAGCATCCATCCATTCAGTGCGCGGTTTCCCATTCAGACGTCTTTGGTTAAACAAGGGGCACCTACCCAAACAGAACGAACTCGGAGGTTGGGGGTCCTAATTCTCCGACTCGGTGATGGGCATCACTTCCACAGGGCCTTATAGCCACAACAAGCGAGAGCACTCCCCGCTTTTGGTGGGGCTCCCAGTCAACTGCTAGCAAAGCGAGGCGCCGTCGGCATAGGGCCAGGCTGATTTGCCGTCGTGGAAAACCACGCGTTCCTGGCTGGAAAGCCCTGCCCGACCCCTCAACAAGGGCACCGGCATTTCCATATGCCGGTTTGGTGCCACCAAAACAATGTATTTGAGTTATGAAAAAAAACTAACGGACAAAAAGCAGTGTTTCTTGGGGTTGGCCCCACTCCGCGAATTGCTCCTTTTCAGAGTTTGTCCTCCTGATAACTCCCTTTTTCTTGAGCTTGAAGAGGTCAAGGAGCGCAACCCTTCCGAATGGGGGACCCACCGTGTATTTTACGGAAAGCAAGGGTATATATATATATATATATATACACATGTATAATACTATATATATATATATATATATCCACTGCACTTTATCTCCTATACGTGCGACTTCCGGAGGGTACATTGTTTGCCCCTGGGCGAGAAATATGGCTTCGCAACTTTAAAGCGCAACTTGTGCCTAACTGCCGTTTCACAAAGTGCCACTTCGCGACTCCCGTCCAACGGCCGGGAAAAGTTGCCGCTTTGGACGGGGAAAAGTGCCGGGCCCCGACTTGCCAATGCTCAACTTGCAAAAGTGGCCCATGTGTCGAACCCCGAATGCACCCCTACATCAGAAAATGATCACCAAAATTCAGGGCCTCAATGGAATCCCCGAATCCCAGGTATATCGGTGCAGATGTTGTTGAAGGTAGCCTTTAAAGGGAAACCAAGGGAAACCCAAATACCCTCTTCCAGAATCCTCCGATCAGCTTCCATGCTTACTGGAATGCCTTAGTTTCCAGGGAAACCAACAGGCCCCTTTTTGCATACGACTTGAGTATAAAACCCCTTTTCAAGCCGGCGGTTTCATTTCTTGAGCTCATGTAGGTTCGGTCAACTGGCTCCTAATCTGTTGAGGGTACCTGGAGTCTCCATGACCCTTTAAAAATGGGGTCATTCCCCAAAATAAAGGGGTCATGGACCCATCTTTTCAGGGTCATGGAGACTCCAGGTGCTGGATCTCACTTCCTGAGTTGCTGGACTTGAGATGTTTGGGTTGGACCAAATTTTGGGTGGCAAGAAAAAGGAACCCCAAACCCATTTCGGGGGGTCCGCTTTTCAGACGCAAACGCAAACGCAAACGCCCCGTCCTCGCCCAGGCGGCGCCGGGCGTCCGCGGCACAGGCGACATCCGTCTCCAGGAGGTACACTTGGCAGCCCAGCTCAGACCTTGCAGAACCCCAAAGCGAAAGCCGTTTTTGGTGACTAGGTCCTCCCGATTTGAGAGCTGAGAAAAAGTTGGTACCGACTTTTGGTGGTTTTGTCTATTTTAGTAGGGGAACCCTCCTACCAAAAAAGGGAAGAGAAGGGCACTGCGGGGGAGCTAGGTGAGTTTGAGTTTGCTTGCGTCTTAGGACGCGGTTGCTTTCTGCTCCCCTGCTAAAACTTTAGCTTTTGGTGGTTTAATGGAAAACCCATGAGTTGGCAAAAAGTTAAAGTCTTAACATCAAAGAAAATGCACCAAAGCTTGGGTTTGGGCGTTTGAGGACGTTGCTTGGGCTGGCGTTCTTGATTCAGGATGGTTTGGGACATGTTTTGTTTTTTGGTTTGGCTTGTTTGGAGTTGTTGAGCTTGTGTTCAGGCTTTGTTTTAGTTGCTTTGCTGGTTGTCAGGGAATGAGAGAACGACACCGAACAGAATCATCCATCTGGTTTCCTTGAAGGGATCTTTAGGTTCCTTCCCAATCCCCTCGTTCCCTACAGAACCAGCAAAGCAAGTGATATTCCTTTTGTTTAGGGCTCTTTGGGCTTGTTTCTTGCGTATTTGTGTTGTTTGCTTTTCGAGCTTGCTCGTGGCTGTTCTTGGTTGAATGTTGTGTTTTAATTTCTCGTTGCGACAGTTCAAAAGCAATTCATTCATTCCTCGCTTGTTCCGCACCTATCCATGGAATCTGTAATCCAAATGCCAAAAGCTTAAATGGCTTTTGCGAGGGAAGCCCGCCACCGGAAAAGTGATTTCCCTGGGTCTTTGGTGCTTTCCATAAGATGCGATCTCAAGGATGGAGCACTATGATTCACCTGCAGGAATACCTACCTGGTGTCTCCACGACCGGAAAAATATGGGTCCATGACCCCTTGATTTTGGGGAATGACCCGATTTTTTAAAGGGTCATGGAGACTCCAGGTACCTCAAATCAAAGAGCAACTAATTCATTAGGGGTAAACTCTTCTTGGCTCATCACTCGGGTCGAGCGAACAGAGTCACGGCACAACGAATGAAGCCTACGACACCCAAGGCGAAACGGTCAAAGACACAACTTGAAGAAAGAGGGACCAACAAACCAACAGAACAAAACAAGCAAAGTTCAGGCAAGTTTCGGGATTCTCTGGTGGGCTGTCATCCTTTGGGGATTCCCATCATGACTACGATGTCACTTTCCAGCTTAGTGGTGCACGGCACGTCAGGCAAGTGGTTGGTAACCCAGGTTGTAGCCAACTTAGGGCACCTGCAACCATTCACCATACCCCGAAGTGGTGGTTTGGTTTGGTGGTTTGCGCATTAGCGGTTACCTTTCCGGTTTGGCTTGAAAAGGGGGTTCAGAAAAATGCCCAAACCACCAATCCCAACACAAATTAAGGAGTACCTGAACCATGGCAATGGGATCCCACATCGAACAAAAAGCAAACGAACCGTGCTAGATTTATCGGGGTGGTGCCGGATGTCCAAATCACTTGTGGGGAACCCCCCCCCCTTCCCCGCCAATAAATCCGCAGTTCGGGGCCCACATTGAGTGGGATACTGTGGCTGGACTAGATCCGGCAGTTCGGATTGATGAAACCCTATACCTGGAGTTTGCACGACCCTTTAAAAATGGGTTCATGACCCCTTGATTTTGGGGAATGACACCAGTTTTAAAGGGTCATGGAGACTCCAGGTACTTGAAACGCCACCAATATCCTTTTGTGCAAAGTGGACTTGTTGTTTCCATCAGCGTGTGTCCCACCCCTTCGGCAAGCTTGAGGTGGGGCATCCAACTTCCGCCGAAGGCTCCACCACTGCGCCATGTGCCCGTCCCCACCGCCCACATCCAGCACGGTGCCCACTGAACCGATGATCGGCCGCAAGAGCCGCGCGTAGCGCTCGTGGGAGCGCTCCTCCCACACCTGTTGACTGGTTGAAGGTCGATTGCAGCTAGCTTGTCGTCAAGACAAGTTCACCTTAGAAAGGGCACCCTCAAAGAAACACACACAAACAAACAGAGTGAGACGACATTAATTCAAAACAAACGTTACAAAAAAGGGGAAATCCTGCCAGATCGAGTTGTGGGCTCATGGAATGTGAGTTCACACCTTTCAGGGATCCCCTTCCCGTACGTGTGGAGGTCCCAAAATGAAGGAGGCCCCAAAATGGCAAGGTGTTGTTTCGGGTGTTCCCTGCAAAAAGCCCCAAAAGGGTACACCGCTACCACGAACGAAGTTCTACCAACAACAAAAACACAGGACAGGCGGTCAAAGGCGGGACTTATGTTCGCCGGAGGCCCTGATCCAAAGGGGACTTGGGGGCCAGTGGGGGAGGGACCTCTTCCTTAGCTAGTCAACCTCCCCTCCCAAACTCGTTGCACAATTCCCTGGAAGAAGTCAAAAGGCAAAGCCAATCACCTGGTCAGTTAAGCCTGAAAGAAGCCCATCCCCTCAGAATGGCAAGGTTTTGCTAGGGCACGGGCGAAACAACATAATGGGTTTATGTCCGCAGTGGACAAAAATGGTTTAAGCAACCAGAGCCTAGGCGGCGCTAGGTCCCTTTCAAGGAACAGCACAATGACGTCATTGAAACAATAGTTGCCTCCCTTCCTGCATTGGCCAGTCTGAATTGTTTTACTAATTGGTGTTCCCAAGTACCCAAAACGTCTCTTGCCCAGAAGAAGAAAACAACTGGTTTGCTCCAGAGGCCATAAACATAAAGTGTATGAACATGTTTAAACGAGCTGGGTCATAATCAAAGCCTGGCATTCAAGGAGCCTAGCCAAAACCAATTAACGAATCCAAAGGGCTTCTTGCCGCACCCATCTTATATCATGACTCTCCTTTGCCTTCAGCTTCCCCACATTTTCATGGTCAGAAGCCAGTTCCGCAGCTTGTAGATCCATGGGTTGTCTCGGGAAACAACAAACCACTTCCCCAACTTGCCATTCTTTCCACGTTTCTTCTGTTTGCTGGCCGATTTTCTGGATTCACATCGGAACCAATTGCAACCCGGCGTTTTTTGTTCTTTTCCTTTTGTTGTTCTTTCCGGCGCACCAATTCCGCGGACGTCACTTGCAGAGATCCACGGCGAAACGCTTCGCGACGAGAGAACTCTCCGGGTTCCGAAGCGGTTTCCGCCCGCACCTGGCTCTGGAGCACCTGGTCCAGGTGCTCAGAGGTCACCGGCTCTAAGACCACAAAGTCCCAGCCGGACCTCGAAGTCGATCCGGGCATAAAAAGGTACCTGGAGCCTCAAAATTCCAACTGTTTGTTTACATGGGTTCTTGAAACCCAACAGTATGGCTGGTGATGCTTGTTCTGTAGGGCTATTCCAACTTCAACATGACTTGTACTTCTTTGGGGGTCCAGGTACTTACTTCTGATCGAGTGGACTGGCCAAAAGAAGTCCTGGAACTTGTTATTTACCACTCAAATGGGCTTTGCAAAAAGTACTAAAGTCCATGAACTCAGGAAGTGAGGGTAACGAAATCATGCTTCAAATCGAGCAGTGAGATAAACACACAGGGCAAGGCACACAGCGCTTGGGCGTACGAGATAGGTGGTTCTACTGCTTGCTGTTGAACCCAAAATGTGTCCATACCGACTCGTGGCTTGATTTTGATCAGGTGCCTCGTTTAGATAGAATATACCAAACATCAATGAACACACCGCCGAGCAGTGTTCCACTATCTTAGGTGGGAAAAGGGGTGGGCGGTCACTCCTTTTCATACTCATGTCTTCCAGGGAAAATCAGTTGGGTCAAAACAAACATAGTGGAATACCCAAGCACCCATTCAGCCACACTGGTTCAGGCACTGCCCCACGTTGCGAGAACCTGCAGGGCTTGGTTCAGAGCTAATGATTGAAGAGGTTTCCGCCAGGTGCTCAATTCCCCGCTGTGTTGTAAATTGGAACCCACCTGCGACATGCTTTGCTTTTGGGGAAACACGCCCCTTATGAATCCACCGCCAGGATTCAACTCAGGTCAACATGACTGCGCTTGTTTGTCACGGCTCATCCGCTTGCTCCTTTGGGAACCTGGGCCCAGCCTCCCTGCCACTTCACGAGTAAGGATAGGGTTGCTCCGACATCTCTGGAGGGCAGAAAGCTGGTCGGAAAAGAAACGCATAAACTAGGTCCTCCAGTCGAGAGGTTCGAATAAGGGTACCAACTTTTTCTGTGGTCTATCTTAATTAGTAGGGGAACCCTCCCCCAGAAAAGGGGCAAAAGGGCACTAGTTGGGGGGCCTTTGAAATCAGCTCAATACCATGTTTCTAATTTTGTTTTGTCCCGTGAACGGTTCAGGGCAACCCTGTAAGAAGCGGAGATGCGGGTAGTGTGCCAGATCTCCCAAGTCTCTTCCCGCCACAAACAATTGTCCCTCAAACATAGTTGGGGAAGTCTTTGGGGGCTGGGTAGGGATCAAACGCAAGAACTCCCAAAAAGTCGACTCTTTGGATACTCTTTGGTTGAAGGCAAAATGAAGCAACCCCAAAAAAGGCAAAAGGTAGTCAAGTCTGGCAACCCTACCTTTCTAGGTTAATTGCCCCTACCGAGAAGCTGCCGAGTGTTCACCTTGACCGGGAAGGCTGTCACGAAACTCACCTTGGTTGCAAACAAAGATCGGGGACTGGACGAGTGGATTGGCCAAACCAAGTCCAAGCTGTTTGTTTAGCGCTACGAGTAACAACATACTCTACCCAGTGGGTAGAAAGTCCAACGTGGGATGTGTGGGACATTTATGTTGTCTCCCCCCGAGCCACACTCCTAAGGTGAAAGGAAATAACACCCAAAGTCTCTTGACAACCCTGGACTCAGACACGATTCTAATGGTTCTTTTGAGAAACCACTCAAATCCCTTAGGTTTGGCTGCCATGTTTTGAAAAGGATCTGAGTCAGAATGGGGTGAACAGCAGCCAGAAGTCATGAGGCCCGAAAGGGTGGCGCTCTAACTTGTTCATGACAAAAGCTGGATTCCGCATCCGGCACAACCTCATTTCACGAAAAACATGTCGGCCCTAAATGAGAGCTTTTTTTAGGGCCCCCCCCCAAAGTTTCCGTTTCAACCCACCAACAAAAGGGGTATCCCCAACAAAAACGACGACGGGCCAACAACATGGGCCATGCTTCGGCCGGCCGTCCGGGGAGCGAGGAACTCGGGCACATCGGAGCCATCCAGCTGGAGTCGGAAAATCCCATCCACCCGCAGCAGCGACAAGGAGCTGGCCAGCAAACGCAGCAGCTCCTCCAGGAAGCGGATCGGAAAAACAAAATATCCTCGCCATGGGGTATTGACTTGAGTGAGCAAACAGAATTCAGACAAGACATCAAGTCTTGGTTGCTGTAGCCCTCACACTTTAGATGGCTCTAGATGCCCCCGAGACTACTAGACGGCTCTAGGGGTGGTTGTTTGGTTTTTTTTGGTGAACCCTACTTGCAAGGGTTTGCCAGGCTGCTGCAACGACCCCTCGGTAAAAGTGAACCGCTTCTTTTTGCGTTCAATTCGAAGGATCCCCTTATTTGTCAATCAGCTAAAGTCTAAAGATCTGAGCCAATGGCACTCAAGATTGCCCCCCAACTCCCTCCAACCCCCTCCAACCCCGCACCCCCACCGCTCTACTATTAACCTCTATCGACCTAAAGGTTACGTACTATAATCCATCACAAGGAAGGCCTTGCGTCCATGGGAGCCAACATCTGCCAGAGTTGGAGAAAGTTATTAAAGGACTTCCCCCTAGTTGGTGGTTTGGAGCCTGGCGGTTTGGTGGTTGAGGGGTTTCCCATTTTCCCTCTACGAGAACTAGGGGTTCAAATCCCCAAACCACCAATCCAAACCACCAATTCCGGGTTACTTGATTAGGTGAGCTCGTACCCCGGAATCTGTAAGCTGGCAATGGCAGGATTGAATCGAGTCCTGACCCAGCGGGGTGAAGGGTTGCAACTCATATCTTCATTCATTTTCATATATATCAATGTTTCCGTTCTTTAGGCCCCCCCCCCAAACCCCAAAAAACAACCAGTGGCTTTCCATTTGGTTTTCCTTGAACCTCAAAGATAAAGGTACCCTCCCAAACAAGACGAGCCATCCACGAGAAATCGGTCAAAGGAGCCTTCCACGACGCATAACCGACCGATCGAGATGGGCCAAAAACGTTGCAACGCTTCGATAGGCCGAAAAATGAGACATGGCGCACGACCCCTATCGAAGCCAAACCCCATCCCTGGGGTGGTGTCCTTGAAGACTACCCAAACGGTTCATGCCCACACGGAAGGGACATTCCTGCCTATACCAATTCCTGGAACTTCGTGAATTGCCACTAAATGTTGGTCCAACCCAAACAGTGACTCAAGTCCAGCAACTCAGGAAGTGAGATCATCCAACTTGGCCGAACACCCAGAAAAGAAGCAATTTGAGTCTCCATGACCCTTGAAAAAATGGGGTCATTACCCAAAATAAAGGGGTCATGGACCCATTTTTAAAGGGTCATGGAGACTCCAGGCACTGTTGAGCTTGCTTGGTACCGATCCAGGATCAGCTGGGGAAATGCGACCGAGAAGCCACGAGGACGATCCCAAGCAAAAGCCGAAGCTACAAAGACCCTGGCAAAAGAGCAAAGAATTGAAGCAGGGTTATATACTGTAAAGGCCCTAGTAGGGCAGAGAATTGGTCCTTGAAAAAGGACCAAAGACATCCACACCTAAATTTCCGCGGTGGTCATTATGAGGCTCGGAGCAGCCCTGGCACGGGAAAGTTTTTAGCAACAACTGAGGAACAGGGAAAGCTAACTCAAAAGCAAAAGGTTCAAGGGACCCGAGAGAGCCGAGGGATCCTTTTCTGCGCAAGCCTTTGGGAAGTTCTTCAAGTTGGGGCGTGAATGGGCGTGACCACGGCTTTCGGAGAACAAGCTTTGATGTAGTGAGGGGAAAACAAACGCAACACGTCGACGAGTTCTCTGCCCCGGGTTGGTCATCCTTTAGCTAGTAACACACAGAAGTGAGTTGATACTTTCGCTTTACGGAACCCAACCGGCCGTGAATTTTTGAGGAGTCTCTATCCACAATTTTTCGGGAGCTTTGCAGAGCGGCTTGCCTTTCAACTTGCCCAACCTGCCCTCCCAGGATTCGAATCCAGGATTCTTTGATCTCCATGGCTGTGAGTCTGAGGATGTTTGAACAGAACTGCAGGATTGACTGTACAACCCAAACAGCCTTGCCCATGAAGTTATGAACCATACAGCTGGTCCTTTTGCCGAACTTGAGGACAAGTTTGGCCCGCCTCAAATGGGAATACACGCTTTGAATCAATTGATCAATTCAGTCCGGTCACCCGTGATACTACCTCGTATATGAACGCAACACATTCTTGTCGGCGTTGATCGTTTTGGGTGGGGGTTCGGGATCCTGCCAAACAACAAGAGGCACAGGGTAAGGCCCACTGACCAACCCAGACCTCATGTGGCCGTGGCAAAACCGCCACATATGTCTTAGCACTTTTTTTGGCATGTGTGTTTCCCGCAACGGCTACAAGCTATGAAGTCTCTGACCAGAGTTCCGGCTCTGGAGGGTGGTTCGGGGCAGCTTTCCAGGGTTCCGGAGATTCGGTTCCAGGAACCTCCGCGGTTGGGGATCCCACCCCTGAACTCCAAAGAAACCTCTCGCAACACACCTGAACATTGCAACTTGTAAATGGTGGTCTCCAACTTCATTTTGGTGGAAAAAGCAACATGTTTCAAATGGTGGCAAAATGGAGATCTTTTAAGGAGCCCTGCGCAACCCAACAGTTTTCACACTATGAACTGCGCTGACGAGGCCCAACGCCAACTGGCGGGTCGAATCTGCTGAGACGAGGGAACTGGGTTCCGGGCCTCCACTTTGCCCAGGGCATCCCAGCGGAAGTTGGCCAGGTTCATCACGAAGCCATTGGCCGCCTATCGCTGAGCGTTTCGCCAAGCCTATCGCTGGCCCCCAAGCCGCCCGGTTTTCTTAAAAATGTTCTCCGGTTGGTTGATGTTCAAGGGATACCCACCAAATACAGTGAGAGCAAGGGTACCACAAATGCGAGAAACCCACTACTGGGTGGTGGCAGGCTCCCTGACTCAAGGCACACAATGACACCATGTTTGACAACCAACCAACCAGCAAACTAACCAGCCAAACAGCCAACAAACCTACTAGTCTGCCACGCAGGCAGCCAGCCAGACACAAAACCAACCAACCAACCAACCAACCAACCAACCAACCAACCAACCAACCAACCAATCCAACCAACCAACCAACCAACCAACCAACCAACCAACCCAACCAACCCACCAACCCAACCAACCAACCCAACCCACCCACCCACCAACCAACCAACCAACCAACCAACCAACCAACCAACCAACCAACCAACCAACCAACCAACCAACCAACCAACCAACCAACCAACCAACCAGCCCAACCACCTGTACCTACCTGCCTGCCCGCCTGCCCGCCTGCCTGCCTGCCCCTACCTACAAACGAACCAACCATCCTACGGATGACTTGGGCGTCTCCCCCCCGGCGCCAGTTCTCCAGCGTCCACCACCAGGTCCACGCTGCCCAGCGCAGGCCCGGGCCTTTGATCGATACAAACGCGCAGTTCTCACCACGCGTTTGGGAGGTGTCTCCTGCCCATGGACAAACTGCAAGTCAGTGGATGCCAAATTGGAAACCGCAATAAAACCAAAAGCCATCTCTGCTGCAAGTCAGCGGATGCCAAGTGAATGACGTGCCACGTTTGGAGGGTACCCGGTTTGTCACCTGGTTTCCACCTGGTGTCCACCTGGTGTCCACCTGGTGTTCACCTGGTTTCATATTGTTGTTCCTTCAAGGCAACCACAAGAATGGTACCCTCAAACAACGTGCCCATTCGGTTGCTTTTGCGAGTCCTTTTGCTTTTCTTTCGGTGTCCTATTTACAGCAACCGCCAAGAGGGTACCCTCAAGAAATGCATCCCCATTTGGCTGCTCTTGATTTTACTTTCGGTTTTCTTTTATAACAAGCGTGGAAGGGAATGTCCTAAGAGTTGAGAGCGCGGCAGGTACAGTGGATGCCGTACAAATAATGTGCGGGCCAAAGTAATTAGAACGGGGTATGGCGTACTTTAACACAGAAGAGTTAGTGAACCAACGCGATCCAACCGCAAAACTCTGGTGAGACGCACGCAGCTTGCGGGGCTTCGAGCCTCGTTCCCATACTTGCAATATCAATGGCCTCCGGACTGGCCCAATTTCTGAATGACATGTTGTGGTTGGCAGCCTACACAAAATAAAAAGGACAGAAGGAGCCAAAGAACTCAAGCAAATGTGAGGCGATGTTGGCATTTTGGAGAAGGTTTCCAGACTCGTAGCCTTGAGGTAGTACTTCCAAGTGCACGCTGAGTCGATGTTCTTCATGTTTCTGTGGGGTCCTTTAGGAAGACTTCCCAAGTTTGCCTTATTCAGCAGTATCCACTTGCTAAGAGGTTGACGATCCTTCTAGTCCAAAGCAAATGCTGCCTTATTGCAAGGGATTCAAAGGCAAAACGTATGGACCCAAACCCCTAGTTTTCACCGTTAGTTCATTGAACAACCAATTAGACCTTAATCATGGGATCGGTTGCCACCAGCCACCAAAGGGGTCCAACATGGCCATGGGTTCACACAGATTGGAAGCCGCCAATCTCAAAGTGCGGGCTCCCGAACTTTTTTCAACTTCAACTCGGTCTCTGCCTTTCGTTTGGTATCATGCATCCGTTGATGTCTGGCCCCAGCAGATTCCTTCCAATGATTGACATATGCCAGGTGCCGAGCAAAGGTCTGGAACAACCAAACCCTTCCTTAGGCGCCAGACTAGTTCCCTGGCGTTTCCCTGGCGTGTCTGATGACCCTTCACTGTGTCCGTTCAAGTGGCACACTCACATTCGCCGTTCAGGTGGTTCCTCCTGTTGGCCTTGTCAACATCAACCCAGCGAAGGGTTTCCCAACCGAAACAGGAAGCAACTGCCGGGTCCCAGCGAAACTGGATGCTGCATTGGCGAGCAAACATTCAACCGATCGGTGAGCTGATACTATGCCGAGATATACAGGTGGCTGAAAAATGGCAAGAAACTCAGTTGGATTTGTTCATCCACTTTACTTTCCCAATAAGAAACATGTACCATCTAATGTTGACCCAGGATTAATAAACCCGTCCCACTAATAGAAAACCCTCCAAAAGTGATGAATCCCCACTAAAAGGGGACACCCCCCTATAAATCAACCAGGGGTATATTAATCCGGGGTTTACATTACTTGCGCCTGGGGTAACACCGATGGCTGATTTTGAAAGCGGTGTCCACATCCAACGCCGCGGTGCGAGCACCGCCGCCATTGTCCCCTGCTGCGCAGCAACGCTGAACATCCAGCGCGCCCTCGGATGCGCGAACGAGTCACCAAAACGTGTCTTCCTTCTAAAACCATCCACCTGGAGTCTCCATGACCCTTTAAAAATGGGGTCATTACCCAAAATAAAGGGGTCATGGACCCATTTTTAAAGGGTCATGGAGACTCCAGGCAGAAAGGCATCCCCTATTTTTGAGACAACACCGCACAGGAAACGTAGGAGAACCTCGAAAATAGTGGTTGTCTCGCCCTGACAATTATCCCCAAATAACTCTACCACCTATTGGTAGTGGGAACCCATTATTAATAAACCTCTGGTTCACCACAAGGGTACTGGCCCATTTCACCGGTCGTCATTCTCCAGGGGGTAAGGCTGCTTGGGTGTTCCACTCAGCTTTACTGAGCTGTTGCGAAGCGGATCGCAATATGCACTCTACAAGTGGAGTTAAGCCGGTTGCTGGGGGCTTAACAGGGATCCTTACATGAAAAACACCTGAACATTGCAACTTGTAAATGGTGGTTTTCAACTTTATTTTGGGTGGAAAAAGCAACATGTTTCAAATGGTTGCAAAATGGAGATCTTTTAAGGAGCCGTGCTTAACCCACGGTCCAAGTGGCTACTTGTTCACTCGGCCCAACAAGACCCAAATACCGATGGAAGGGGACCAGGGTTCTTGTCCAGACACAGGACCCTGAGTCAAACTCACTCCAGTTGGAAACCCGAGAAGGCTACCTGGCCGTCGAATGGCTTGGCTATCCGTGAAACTACAAACCTCATGATTGGGGTTTACTGGGATTATTACCCCGCATTACACGTCACCAACCAAACGGAAACTCATTGTGACATGGAAACTAAAGGTGATGTCGGAAGAACCCGCAAAGGGACATATAAGTATCCCCGCCATTCGCTTTCTTGTGGGACAAGGCAGGCATTTATTGATGTGAACTGCATCTAGCTGTAGCTGTGAAGAAACAACACCCGCGGATCGCGCCCGCGTTCTATCTTGTTCTACCCTCCCCTCTGTTCCCCGTTCCCAAGCCCCGCTCCATCCGTTTTCTACCGGTCGGCGAGTCTCTACACTTCCAAATGCCAAGCACGAATTTTCGAACCAAATTCACCGGGCGCCGGCGCGCGTGACACCGCAGGACACCGCAGCGCTCGCACCGTAAGGGGATGCTTCGACCCCTAGAAAACAAAAGCTAGGCCTGCCCAGTCCGTTCTCAGCACAGAACAGCCTCTTTTCTCCACTTAGAGAAACTTGGCTGCTGTTGACCCCTCTGCAAAAAGTTCAACTTTTTGTGGGTCCAACGGAAGTCCCAAGATCCAACCACACAGCCTGAAGGTTTTAGCTCTTTGAGTTGGGGCGCGGCAGGGTCGGCAGGTTCGGGGAGGATCCGAGATATGACTGTGGCCTGCTACGTGCGTCGATCATCTTCGTAGGTTCACTCAATCTTTCGGGTGAAAAACAACTTGCAAGGACCTCTGAGTTTGTAGTGTGAGCCAACCAACCTTCCAAAAGGGGCACTGTGCAACAATCCTCTGGGAATGCCAAACTATGCCAAACTCTTCATCTATGAATGGCAAACAAACCACCCTCGACAAAGGGTGTTTCTCTGGTGTCGCGGAACAAACGCCTGCGAAAGGCCTTAAATACAGGGGTGCAAAGGCGTTTCTGTGAGAGTCTCCCATCGGAAGTGATAAAGTGGTCATGGAAAGGTTCTTGTCCATGACCTCGAGAATCATATCCATTGTTTGAACATCACCATCTCGCGCCTCACGTATTTTGGGTCCCTCCAACCCATACGAGGAAAGTGGTGCTGGTCCCTTCGTCGGGTAACCCCCCTGTCTGAAAGGAGGTGCGCCCGCATCCTTTCCCACAAAAGATACAATGGCTTCATCCGTTAGGAATACAGACATGGAGATGGGTAGGTCAGTCAAGAAACATATTTTGAAGACTTCACGACGAGTCTGGCTTGCGTGTCCGTGGGATTGCGCGTGTTCATGTTCTAATCCTGCTTCTGGAAATTGAGATCAGGGAGATTCAGATATTTTTCAACAGGGGCCATTGAGATGCTTGGCAGACAACTTGATTGGGCTGTCCTCAGATCGCCTGCCAAAAGTGACTAATTGTTCGTGGCTTAAATTCGGAAACCACCACTAAACCAACTAAAATGCAAAAAAAAACACATCTTGACCCGGACGGCTAACCAAGTTCAATGGGTCTTCCAAAGTGAGAGTCCAGTACAGGGCACGGCCAATTGCCTGATCAACATCGAGGCTTCGCCCAATGGCTCACGAATTCCCTACGCCCTGCAATTCTTCCCAGAAACAAACGAAGCCACGCACAAACCAAACTAATCAGAGCCCAACCAGTTGGGATACCTTACCACCAGATTCAGTCATGAACCTGACAGAGTTCTCTGTGATCAGTGAACCACTTAAATTTTGTGGTAAACTACAAGGCGGTTTCTTATTTCCTTGCAATATATTTAGGATCAACCAAAATGGACAGCTTTCTCAGTCACACTCTGCATTTCTTCCCAATCAATAGAACGTGGAAAAAAATGCAAAGGTCCTTGTTGTGCTGAGATTAAGTGAGATCCTCGTTTGTTTCTTCTCAACTAACTTGGTACGTCAATGGCAGCCCCTAGATGAACAGAACCAACACAGCAACAACCCCTCAACATACCAAGAACAACATTTATGAACTGTGTTGCCCCAATCCCTAGAAACAACGGCACTAACAAGTTGCAGTTGCGGTCCATCAACATCACTGCCGCCTCATCAAAATCTAGGAAAAAAGCAATGTCCAAGCTGTGGCATCATGAACGTTGTCTCAAGATAACCCCAACATATCTTGGACCTTGGATTTGGAGATGTGAGACTTGTGGTGCTTTGTTTCTTCAGGCACGTCCAGTGCTTTCTTTCACCCATCAAGCCGACAAGCAAGACTCAAACCGCAGGCTCGGCGAAGGGCCGTGGAAAAACCGGGCATGCTCGCAAGGCAAATCGCCAGCGCGGAGGCATGCAGCATCATGCAGCCAGTTGCCCAGCGGATCCGCAGGCGAAGACTTCGCTTTTGGGCCACCTGGTCCGTCCACTGGACAAAGTTGGCTGTGATCCACTGGGCAAATGTGCAAACTGTGCAATACCAAATTACTGACATTGTGTCTCGAGTTCGGTCGAATCGAACTCCCAAAGCCTTTGGAACTTGGGCACTGGAAAACCGTCCCCAGGTCTTTGGTCTTTCGTTTTAGACTCTGAACTTCTACCTTCGGTGTTGATCCATGTTGCCATTTTCAGCTACAAGCTCAGCCAGACATGAGCAACAGCATGCCTAAAGCAGTAGAGTTGCCTTGCACAAAGGAGCGAACCGCATTTCTACCCGACTGTCACTTCATTTGCGCCCATAGGATTTACAAGAGCCGAACTTGCTGGTGCAATGGCAACATATCCAAGCAAAACGGAGCTCCCCAACAGAAGCCAGAGCTATGCGGCCAGACTCTGAAAAGCTAAACAGAACAATTTGGGCAAGTGAGTGAGCCTTTCTTTTCTCTCTGAAGCACACAACCATGCTTTGCTGGTGACGCCAAACGTACAACACACTATGCTAAAGCAGGCCCCCTCCCCCCCCCCCTCAAAAACAAAAAGGAATGCGCCCGTTAAACACATGCACACACACACACACACACACACCCACCAAAGAAGAGGAAAAACAACAACAACTGCAAACTGTTTTTTCTCTTGGAGTTTTGTTGAAAAGTCTGACAACCACTTTGGGGCCGCAAGTTTCGTTTGGGACGGCTTTCCTTTGGCTTCGACTCTTTTCGACTGCAAACTCCGTCCCGGCCCGATTCCATCTCATGTCTGGGATCGGCTGAGCAGTCTCCAACTGTTCCAAGACGGCGATATACGAGTGCCTTGGACAAACAGGTGACTTTGATGAGTAAATCTACTACCTGCGGGGGTGATCAAAATTATCAATATTCAATTCGGCCCCCAAATGACCATTCCCACGTGGGACATATCGCGAATCTTAAGTGGTTTTCCAACCCATGGTCATCCCATGTTCGGACCTTTAGATCACCCCCCCGGGTTTGCACTGCTGGAGCGAAGAGTTGATGAAACAAACCACTGAAACGGGCCGGGCCATGAAGCAAGGGATTCCAAATCAAGGAACTCCTTGGCTTCCGTGGTTTCCAACCCACTTTACACGGGGTATATTTTGGGGAGAGGGGTATGAACGTCAGCAGGCCTTTTGGGTTCATTTGTACAAGGGGTATGTCAAAGGGGTATGTACAAGCACCCCTGGAACATAATGAGCTTGATCTACCATAGCGACGACAGGTTCCATACTGCCGAGATTCCAGCTGTACTGCCCCCAGTCTGACTTCAGAGATCTAGGTGACCCATGCTATTCACATCAACTTGAAAGGGATCTATGAAAAGATCCCCAACGAAGGGGGGAATCGGTCGCAAGCTAAACTCCGAAGGTCAGACTTAGCTACTTCTCTTCAACTGCGTCAGCAGTAAACATGTGTTCTCGAAGAACTATGGCCGCTTAAAGAACGAGATCAAGCTGAAGAATGCTCGACCAGGTGAAATCTGGCTTTGTCTCTCCCCACCAATCCCTTCGGCGTGAGTGCTCAAAGGGAGCCAGGGCAGGGCCGGAGTTTCCCTTGTCTTCGAGGAACGTCCTTGGGGTTTTGATGTTTCAATTCGGAGCCAAAATGAAGTGGGGCTGCGGGTGCTTCAATACGTTCCGTCCAGAAGCGCGGATATATTATATATCTCGTTGTTATGTGAAGAAGGCTGAAAAGGAGCCAGGAGGCCCCTGGTGAAAAGGCTTCAGAGCAACCCAATGAGGCTTGTTAGCCGCTCCGGGTGTCGGGGTGTAAAGGGGATAGTCTGGATTTGGGCTGGACTGTCCAATGACCTCACCATTCAGCCAAGTAGGTCTCTCCAAGTGATGATTTCGATTGCCTAAGGCGCCTAAGGGTGGTACCTTTGGTTGCCATCCATAGACTACAGTGGCAATTGGAAGCACAGGGTTGGTTGCATATGGGTGTGTCTGTTTTTTTGTTGTACCCTTTTTGGAGTGGCCTTACAGCAAAACCAACCAGAAAACCGCATTTTTCCTTGAGCTCATCATAAAGACCAGGCACTCCCGCCAGCGTCGCGTCTAGAACACGGCCGCCAGCGCCGCCAGGGCGACCAAAGCGCCGCTTGCGACGCGGTGCGCCGCAGAAACCTCGAGCCACGGGGAGCCGCCAAAAGTGATGATTGAAGGAAGGCCTACTGAATAGTAACACACTATATAGATATATACTTATATATGTATACGTGTGGATCATGGCGAAGTCTCTCTGAGGGTGACCAAAAGAGTGCTTCAAATTCCGAAAGCGGGATGGGCAAAAACATGTGTGTTTCTGCTTAGGTTCTGCATTTTTTAACCCCTGGACGGTACCCAGTAACAAAAGAATAAGAAGCCCACTGGAAAGGAGACAAAACAGGTAGTGATACATTCCCTGTCAAACCAACAACGGAAATACAGGATACGGAAACGCTTACATATTCTTAAGCAAATGGAAGGAGGTGTCCTGAAATGTTGTTCCACCTTCATGGATGGCTGGAGGCCGAAAGACAACTACCATGCGGAGGGGTGCTATCAATATTGATTGGACGAAGTATACTAAAAAGAAACGCACTGAACATAGAGTTCCGTCTGAAGGGAACCACCAACGATGAGGTTGCAAACCATCATTTGCCAGAGCACTTCAAAAACTAGACGGGTGATCCTTTAACCAGCTGGTGTAAACAGAGATAAACACTAGGCTTGGCATTCACCAACGCGTACGCCCGCTCGCCAAGTTTTCATGGCTCGACCAACCCATTAGGCAGATTGGCTACTCCCGCTTGGATAGTACTCCCAAACGACAAAGTCCTTGCATTTTCGTCTTTTCTTGAAAGCACGGCGTGCCAACAAAAACAACGCAACGGAGGGTCCCCGCATGGTCCTTGCAACTGAGCCTTCCCCACTGGCACTCTGCGCCCAAGTGTCTCCGGACGCAGCGCAATCCTTCGGCCGTCACACCTTCTGGCACCGGGAAAAAGGTGTACTTGAAGTTTGACGGGATGGCTTGCTGCAACGTTTCCCCGGGTCTGATGATTTTCCAGGCTTCCTGATGCTGGCTGAGGGGAACTCGGATTGCTACCCCTTTCCGTCCTCTGATCCATCCTGAGTGAGCGCTCAGCTTCTGGAAGATCATGGACAGATCGGCGGGCGTTTTATCCTTTACCCAAATCAGGGCATTGTCCTGCAACGGTCGTCCATCTTCTCCAATGGCCGTGATGGACACTGAGGCTGCTCCGGACTGCTGGGTGACCGAGGTTGCCTGTGCTGGATTGGAGGTTTACCGTTCTTCTGGTAACTGCGGCCCCAAATACGCATTATGGCTTTTCGGGGGTTTTCTTCCAAGCGTCCTAGGATGTGTTTGACAGGACTGGTCACAAGTGCACTCCACGCTTGTGGCTCGAAGTCCTCCGCATCTACCGTGAAATGGCACGGGGCGGTGGCTCCTGCTGCTGGCTTATGATTCACTAAGGCAATCTTGATGTCAACTTGGCCCATCTGGATCATCTGAACCCTCAGGACCACTCTGTTGCCTTGGGCATCGGTTGCAGGGCACGTCAAAACCGTCATGTTGTAGTCCGGGAAATCATCCGGATTCACATGCTGAAGAAGCAACACTGCTAATTCGTCTTTGGGATGGCGACCTGCCTGCAACCATGTCAAGACCTCCGGCTGGCTCGCAAGCACTATTTGTGTGGATTTATGGGAAATTTCCTGCAAGATAGATGGTTGGGTACCATCCTGATTTGCGAAAAACCCCGGGTCCAAGGTGTAAGGCTTCGGGCTACACTGGAACTGCTGGTCCTGCCTTCGCGATCCGGCTGCTGCCTTTGCATCCACTTTCTTAGGAGTCGCAATGTTCAACCTCTCGGCTAGGCTGTAGAGGGCATTGGCCGTGCCTTGTTGCTCCGTGGTTTGCAAAATGCGATCAATTTCTTGTGGATCGGCTTTTTTGCTTAGCTGCTCCACGATGTCGCTGATGCGCTTTATCTGGCAACCGCTATCCAACAAGATCTGTGCAATCTGCGCCCTTACCGGACCTGCCACTTGCTTCTTTTGCGCTCCTCTCGCCAATCCAGTGGCATGGCATCGGAGCACGCCTCGTGAGTAAAGCAATGCCGGCTTATCTAGAGAAACCCATTTGCCATTGTGGCGCACTTCTCGCACTTCTTGCAGCCGGTCGCCAGCAAAGGCATTGACATGGCGCATCGCATAATACAAGGCACCCATACGCATTTTATGCATACATATCTAAGTACGAGCAAGAAGGCAATTTTTTGGCACATCACATGCCAGCTGGGACCGAGAAGTTGCTTGACTATGTATGTTTGCACGCCCATAAGAAGGCAATCCCAATGGCACAGCGCACGCGCAACAACAAGTTCATGCGCCAGCAAGAAGGCAACCCCCATGGCACATTGCATAATCAACGCTTGCGCCGATCCAATTGCCAATGTAAACTTGGTTGCGCATCAGAATCCAAGACTCAAAGGCTATGCCACCAGACCTCTGGAACATACCCCTTAAATCCAAGCAAGATAAAACGAAACAAATGAGCTCTAAAAAAGGAATTGCATGGTGTGGGGGGTCACTTCCAGGCATCTTTCACGGCGAGACTTTAAGTGCAACAGCCTTGTGCCTGCCGTCCGCAGGTTCGGCCTTCTGGCGAAGCGGCCAATTCGGGACATGAATTTTGTCAACCCCCTGCCGAACAGTGTTTGACCATCGCCGCTTTTAAAGCTGGTGATCGAACAAGGGGCTGGCATATTCCATTTCTCTCCTGCGCTGGAGGACCGTCCTCAATCAAGCGGTTAGCCCATCTCGCCAAGGGCCAGCAGCGTCTTCTTCGGCGCATTCTTGGAGCACACGCTGCTCCTCTCAGAGCCAATTCGCATGGGCCGGAAGTTGGACGGGTGTTCTCATCACTTCAGATTTTCCCTCTTCAGCTTGAATGGGATGATGGAGCTTTCGAGACCGGGCGGGTCGCCAGGCATATTGTCGGTCTATCCCAACGCTCGTGCCCTCACGGATCAGCTCCTGACTACTCTTACTCGAGAAGTGGACTGCGGTCTCTAGGGCATCTTCCTTGGTGATTTCAACCATGAGAAGACCCCACCAATGGAAGCGTATGGGCTGGGTCAAGGCCCACAACTTCCGACCTGCAAACATGTTGTGAAGAGGGATCTGGTTCTTTTGTCGCCTGGGGCGCGTGCGCTGGTCAGGCGGGTCAGAATCCAGCAGCATTTCATTTCAGGCCTCCCCGGTGGCACTTCGCTCCTGGCATGTTCTTGCAGTCGTGGCATGCTTCCCCGGCACCATCCCTTGACCAATTCCACAGAGTGGTTTCGCAGCTTTGGCAGTACACTGGAAAAGTCCCTTAACCAAGCATTCTACACTGAGCCCAAGCGCAAGCCTATTGCACCTCCAAGTTCTTCGACCTAGCAGACCGGGAGAGGAGCCATCCTTGGTCAGTGTTGTTTGTAACAACTGGCAAGGGGCTGTTGCGGGCACAGAAGATGACAAGCCTGCACCTGCCACAGCAGCAGCTCCTCTTCAGCCAGGTCGCTGCGGCCTGACCCTTGGCTTTCTTCCTGGCCAATTGTTTTGCCAGCTGCTTCCCCTTTTTTCCCGCCTGGGCTTGCTACATTTACCCCTCTCTCTCTCTCTCTCTCTCTACCTCCATTTCTATGTAAGCCAAGTCACAGCCAAGGAGATTTGGGAAGGGACGCTGCAAACTCAGGCAGCCTGGATATAAGCCACAGTTCTGCTGGCCTGCCCTGTTTGACAAGCCGTTGCAAGCACCGCATCGGCTCATCCGATTCCACTGGCTGATGCGTGGGAGGCAATGGCAAGTAAACCCATGAGCATGATGGGATCCATTTCAGCCAAACCGTCATCGTCTCATAAGCCTCTTTCACTGATCTACAATCCTTGCGTAAGCCACCTTGTCAGATTCGCTCTGCTTACAAGCCTAGTTCATACCCAGGATTTGGCTGGCGTGGTCCCCTTCCCTTTCGTCCTGAGAAGGCAAGTCTTCTGGCCTTCACTCTCCTGACGCTCCCACTGGACGGATGTCTGGGCTGTAATCACACTTCGCCTCGTCGAAAATGCGAGCGCCCTTGACCGTCGTACGACAATGGTTTCGCCAGCTGCGTAGATTGCAGAGTTTGCTGCATGCTTGTCGATGTGACAGATATCCCGCCGATATGGAATCCTACCAGATACACCTCTGGGCATCAATTCGACGCGCGGCTGGTTTTCATCAATGCTTTGCCGCATGGTGCCAACTCGAGCCATACAGCTGCGCGGCAGTCCTCTTCTTCCACTTGGCGCTCCTTGTGCAGCGGTCGCGCAGCTCATTGTTGGGGATTTCAGATCGAACCATCGTAAGTTCGAATCATGGCATCTCCGTCAGCGGAGCCGCGCCATGCAACTTAAACTCCCAGCGCAATCTTCAGGTACACTCATTCAGGACGACAGACCCGCTTCCGTGGACACCTTGTCAATGCAGCAGGAATATACAGTTTTGGGGGTCGACGCTGCCACCAATCAGGTGCACCTCAACTCCAAGATTTGCACTGCCGGTTGTTCCCAGTGGACTCTCCAAGGACAGCCTGCTGATGTACAGTTTGGAGACGCCGATACCGTGCAGATCAACAGTGATTTACTTGTGTGCAAGACAAATCCTCGAGCGCAACAAACACTGCATATGGACTGACCTGCTTCCGCCTCAGCTTGCCAAACACGCAAACGATAAAGTTAACGATTGCAGCAGGCGCGGTATATAGCCGTTTCTCAGGCTTCCTCCCCGGACGGCAGAACCACGCGATTCATCAAGTTGCCATGAATCGCAACAACAAACACAGCCCTCCTACAGTCGGGTTTGAGCGCGTGTGTTCGCTCTAGACTTACCTCAAAAGGAGGAAATTAAATCAACGGAAACTCAGCTGCAAATCTAAAAAGGAGGCTCCAGCAATGCTAAATCAAGCTCGTGCACGTTCGCCTCCTTCTCCGAGTACGCGCTTGCTGTTAGGTGCACACTTGGCCGTTTTCAGTCCAGCATTAGTATGGGGCCGTTTTTCTGCATGTCTCTGCCAGCTGCAGACCTCATGCTGCCTCTCCACCAGGACCACACAGCGCTGCGCAGGGCAGCAAATCCGGAAGCCAGCCGAGCCAGTGCCTTCAAGAGTCAGTGACAAATTGCAGATCTCGCGGATGGCCTTGAGGGCCAAGCGCAAGCTAATCTGCTGCTTCCACTTCTGCTTAAAGTCGCTCGAGAGCCTGGCCATTGACGAGTGAGATTCCTGATCAAGACCGCGAAGAGCTCGAGTTAAGTACGGTGTCAGGACATAAGGCCTACTTGCATGCGCGACGCAAGTGCAGAAAACTTCTGCCACCGCTATCGCAGATCAGCAAGATTTCTTGGTTGGCCGGCCAGAGGGATCGATCGCATTGGCCACTTTGTCTTCACGCGCGCTCATCCGCCATGGCCCGACAAGTGGCGAAGCACTGGGCAACAAAGCGCTGAGTCGAAAGATTAATGCTGGACCAATTCATGGTCCGTGAGGACCCAGCAAATCTTGACAGAATGGAGACGATGTGATTGGCCTACCCAAAATACCCCAGCGCCTACTCAAAGAACTGCTCTGGTAATCCTATGGCTAGCTGTGTTCAGCGCGTGTGTGAAGCAAAAGGCCCAGGAAATCCTGCAGGGACAGCTTTGTTCAATGCGTTTGTGCCGATGCGATTTGTCCCCCAAAGCCTCAACTTCACCAATGCAAGCTGCCCAGGAGATCTTGTTGAAGAGAAGTAGTCTTTCAAGCGTGTGCCAATGCGATTGGCCTACCAAAACCCGAGCTTCAACAACGCAAGCTGTTCTAGGAATCTTCTTGAGGATGGTTCAGATTCAGGCGTGTGCCAATGCGCTCGGCCTACCCAAAAGACCTCAACTTGATCGATGAAATCATCTCAGGGGACCACGTTCAGCATGTGTTTTCCGACAGTGTCAATGTGATAAGCCTACCAAAATGACCTCAATTTCACGGCGGCGATTGCTTCTTGAAAACATGCTGAACCAAACGCCACTGGCACACCGAGTTGCAACGACCCTACCGGATGCATTTCCTGTGCGAATTACACGAAAAACATACCACCGAAACCAAACGCAACGACTTTCACACGTGGGAGTACTATCATAAAGCCAAATCGTTGCGGATCCGATGCTGTTGTATGTTCAATCGAGATCCTTAGGAGGATTCAACATACTGATATGTAGCATCGAGCTATCAGCTGAGATGCCCCCTTCATGATACACCTCTTCATGCAGTGAGTACTGCATTGCTTCCTTTTTTTCCTTAAGCCATCTGGACAAAACTAACATATTTTCAGCAGTGATCAATTCCCTTTAAAACCAACAGGGGGGAATAAAACATGCCCTTAAGCAAATCGAAGATTGGTATAAGGATTCGTGATGCAACGATGACAAGTCATAGAAGGGCCGGTCCCACAAACAGACCTTAGTCAATGTGGGCAAGTCTTGAAATACGGGGGCCCCTTAAAAGTTGCGGTTCTTTTTGGTGTCCCTGAGATCAAACTGAAAAGGGTATCAAGCCTTCTTGTGATGTAGGGAGGGCCTTGTGAGTCTTGTATCCCCCGCCCCCGCCCCACGACACCATCACACGCCAAGCTGCACCAACCTCGGCCGAGGAAGACTGTTTCAGTCAGGTGGCTTGAGTCCGTGTCACATTGGGATTGCCGAATTCGTCCTTGTCAATGGACCCTTAATCATGGTTGTGAAAACCTTGTCAGTGCTTGACTCTGTTGAACACCCTATGAGCTTCTGCCGTGCAGCAGAAGCTAAGTCTTTCAAAGGAAGTGTAAAGGCGGCATATGGGCCTTTCGGTCGAAATGGGACTGGGACCCTTGACATGCTTGCCTTCAAGCACTCAAACGGAGTGCCCAAGTTTGAGACAATGCCTCCGATTAAGTGAACAGGGCGCCTAGTCTTGGGCCTGTCCATAGGTTCCGTGGAAATCCTCTTCTCGCACCACCGTCCAGAAACCCTGGTTTCTGATGGTTCCCCTGTAAATACCAACAAACGTCATGGCTTCAACCACGGCTTTAAAAAAATAAAAATAAAATCAAAATGGTGAGAACGGATTTCGCAACCATGCACAGTATTTACTGAGCTCAACAGGTAACAAAACTCTGGCACTCGGCTCAGTGCGCTTCTGGCATCCCAAGTGGGATGCAAGTGGACTGGGTATTCAATCATGACCATGTCATGCCCAGCTTGAAGAAAACTCACCCATTGAGAGCTTTGGGTTTGGGAATGTGACAGCCAGTGGCCGCAGGGCTTGGCCATTATGCTGGGAATGCTATGATTGTAGGGGGCCACCGCTTTCTGAGATGAAACCCCAAGCAATGTGGGGTGTGTGCCAGTTTTAGGAGGGGGTCCTGTTGCTTAAGACTCGAGAAGCATCGCAAAAGGATATCTCTTCCCATGGGAACACGAGACATGTTTGTGGCACTGTGCGATCTCGCTCAAAGAGAGTGTTCCATTCCAGCTGAATTCATCACCCCCTCTTGGAATACATAAATCACCCCCTGGAAGCAAAGAACCAATGGATGGGCCTCGGATACGGCGAAACATGTGATAGACATAATGCAATAACAAGCCACACATATGCATATAATATTGGCACATACTAGACACACGCTAGGCAAAAACTATAGATTTGCTGCATGCGCCCTTCAATATGCAAACGCACTGAAAAGAACATGCTTCAGAAACGCAGGCCCCATGGCAGTGCGCAACCCCAAGAACCTGTCAAACGGGAACACGCCACCCCGGCGAGCAACATAATGGCAGGATAGAGCGGGAAACAGGTTACTCTGGCTTTGTTCAAAGGAACTCCCTCCCGCATGAAATCTCAAGGCAGCATTCTCTCTCTCTCTCACACGCCTCGCCCGTCCGGACGCTTCGCGAATCATGGAGGCAACACACTCATGAAAGCATCAGATCTGGTAAGGCAGCATTCTTCCAATCTAGGAAGAACACTGGGCACCGGGCCGTGTCAGGATTGGTGGTGGTCGTCTCGTTGCTCATGTTCATCCCCGTCCTTAGGTTCCGATCCGCTCCCCAATGTCGGCTTCGGCAAACCAGGAGATTTTGTCTCAGTTGTTTGTGCCGGTTGATACTTCGTGGTAGTCGAAACTTGGGAATCGTGTAAGTGTCAGCATCTAGCTTGGACATGTCAGAACACACACACTACCACTAAACATGGTGGGATCCTGTGGACGGAAATGGGGTATTTCCAAGCACTTTGGAGAGTGCTCCCAATAGGATTTCAGAAGCATATTTGCCCAGCGCGAAACTTCGCCACACATGCCACAAGACAAAACGGTTGCTTGCAGCCAGAGAGACTCAAATGACCACAGTCTCATTGTCGAAGCATGATGGAAGTCGAACGGTGTGCACACACACAAACCTTCAAACCTTCAACCATCCAGCTAGTGGGTCACGAGTGGAAGATGATGGAAACCCAGAAACACATATCACAGCCTCATCACCAGCCCACAGACCACCAGTGGCCAGTGGAAGCAGGGACCTCTTTATTTGGTGCTCGATTTTCAAGTTCTTTGAAGCCAAGAAAAGGAAGCAACCCACAAGGCTGGGCTTGAACTGACTTCTAGCATTCAACGACGCGAGTAAACTCAGCGAGGCGCGTCGTCATGTCCGTTGTGGTCGTCATGCCCATCGTGGTTGTGTTCGCCATCCTGAGACATGGGCATGCTACCCCGCGAGGGGACCTTCAACTTCTATGAGCTCGTGCCCGCCGGTGAGTTCGTTACTTGCGATGGCTATGGAAACGAGCCCCTTTCTGTACGATACGGCCCCAAAGCAGCATTCTCCACAACCAGGTCCTGCTCGAACCCGCGAGCCATACTCTTGGAAAGGGGGCTGCCATGTGCAACACGGCAGCTTAGCGGGCCCCAGCTTGGCATGCTTTGGAGTCCAGCACTCATCCATGCAGGCCCTGATCAAACAATGGGTTTAGAAGGTGCTGAACTCGGGGTCGCAAGGATATGCCCTACTTGTTACTTGAGCTCGACCTGCTCTAAAAAGTTGAATGGTTTACGAATTCCTGAGGCACCCATCGTGCCTTTCTTTTTGGGTACGAGAAAAAAACGCTGCGATGTCTGCTCGACCCCCAAAACAACGCTCGCCCCCCGAAAAACGCTCGACAAAATCCCCTTCTTCCATCCAGAGGAAGGCGGGCATTGTTACGTTTTTAAAATTATTGCCGATATTTGCGCTCGTTTTGCACTTCGATTTCTGCTCGCTCCTTTCGGACCAGCCCGGTTTTGCGTAACGACCCCTGGTTTTGCAATATGTTTGGGCTAAGGGCAGAAATTTAGGTAACGAAGGGCGCTCCAGGTTTGGGTAGTTGCTTGGGTCTTCCAATAGGAGACCGCCCCCCCCCCCCCCCCATATAGTTGGTTTCCGTTGGGCTTCCTTTCAAATCACTCCAAAAAAGGGCATGCTTTAACAAGGCGCACCCATATGCACTGCACTTCAGCGTCTGTGAGGTTCCCAAACTACTGCGGGGAAGCTAACCAACACAGCTGAGAGTTTCTGAGTTTAAACACCAGGTCAATAATAAGAAACGATGCTTGACAACTAGTTTATTCTCAAGAAACCATGCGTAAAGTTCCAGTGTTTTTGCTCAGAAGGACTTAGCAAAGGGCACAAGGCAAACTAGGCCGGGCATCGTTGTGGTTGTGGTTGTGGTGGTGGTTGTAGTGGTGGTCTCCATGTTGAGGTTCACGATGCCGCAGGCAATGCGGGCGCCGGTGAAGTCATGGATCCTGAGGCAGGGCCAGACTGTGACCTTCAAAAATGGACCCACATGGCACCAGCCATGGAACCAATAGGGTCAAGAGCTCGGGTTGCCACCAAGATACACAGACTTGCCTGGCATGCATTGAACGCACAAGGAATGCAGCACAAGACTTGGAGCAATACCTTTCCCTTAGACCAGCACTGAGAAACAAATCTCAAATTTGGAGACACATGCACACGGAACTACATCACCAACTGGGTCGGTTGCCTTGCTAGAAACAAACGGGACAAGCCCAAGGGCCGCGGTAAGAGATCGCTTGCCTTACCCGTAAAAAAAGAAGAAAGACAAACACACACCTCAAACCTTGGTTGACGTTGGAAGGGGAGCAACAGTTTAAACTTCAGCAGTTGAGTAGGGGATTTCCCACCAAACCGCATCAAGCAAAAATGCAAAATGTCTCCCAACAACAAACATGAAACGGGAAACAAACATTTTCATCAAGGCGCACCATGGTGTGGCCCGTCACCTCTGCGGTGGTCTTGCCCGTCTCCACCTGGACGTCCTTGGCGCTGGCTGGCATGGCGCTCGCGTCGTACCTGGCGGGGGGCGGGGGGGCCAAGGTGGCCGGGGGGGGGGGGGGGCCGTGGGGGGTGAAGGGAACAGGCGGGGCAAGCAACGGAAGGGTGGCGTCTGTTCGTTTTCAACATGTTTCAACGGAAAAGCAACCCGCCGCCCCCAGAAAAAAAAAGGCAAGGGGACAGATTAGGCGAAAGACGACACCAAACTGGTCCATGCAAGTAAATTTATCGGTTTTCGTTTTTCTGGGTTGGATCCGATTTGATGCCTCTGTTTCATATTTTTCCGGTGGAGTCACGAGATGGGGTTATTTAGAGACAAACCTATCTGACAGAATCATGGGTCGCGTGAGAGTGCTTACGTTTTGCGACCTCTTTTGGTTGTTTGATTTTCAAGGACGTTCAACAGCCAACAATATGAGATCGTGCCAATCCTTCAGCCAGAAAAGCCACTAATAGGTGATGTGTAAATCCGCACTTTAGGGTGAAAAATCGTTGGAGCCCTGGCCAAGCCATCTGTCTGTATCCCTTGCAAGGCCGATTTTCAAGGGAAACCCGCCCCAACGACGGTCAACAGTCAATCAATCGACCTGCAGGAGTCTATTTGTTTACTAGCATCATCATATAAAAAAAGATGGTGCCAATCCTTCACCCAGAAAAGCCACTAATACACACTAATAGGTAACGTGTAAATCCGCCGCCTTTTTTGTGAAACATCGTTGGAGCCCTGGACAAGCCCAGAGCGGAAACATCTAGCCACAAGCGAAAAACTGGAAGCAACCAATTTGTTCGTTTTTAGTTTTAGTTCCCAATTTCCGGGACCGCTCTTAGTTCCCCCAATTTTCCGTTCTTAGTTTGAACACTCGAGGGCAGGGTCACATGATGGTGAGCCAGGGATCCGTGGCGGTGCTATACCAATGGCCCCCGATGGTGTTCCCGTCAGAGCAATCGGTGCCCGCGTGGATGTGGACGCCGCAGCAGTTGGTGGCACTGCAGCTGCCCTCGGACGACGCATGTGCCCGTCTTTTCTTAGCAGACCCGCCAAGATGGTTTTCCTGCTGGTGTTCCTTCAAAACCTACCTAAAACTTGGTTGACGTTGGAAGGGGAGCAAAATTCAAAAAAAAACTAGCAGCTAAGTGGGGATATCCCACTAAACCACAATAAGCAAAACTGCAAAATGTGTCCCAACGACAACCATGAAAAGGGGTGCTCTCAAAGAAAGACAGACCCCATGTTGATGTTGTTACTTTGCTTTGGATGGCCACCTTCAGCCAAGGGGACTGACTAACTGTGGAAAAGAAAACTTACATTGTGCACCTTCTAGGCGGTGTGTGTTGCTTTTCCCTTTGAAGCAACCCCCAAACAACGAAAATGATCACGGGGTGCGGGGAGTTTCAAGGGGAAAAACAACCTTAGCACGTACCTCATGGTTGGCGAAACACTTTTGGTAAGAGCTTGCAACATTCTAACCTGTAGCCTGGCCATCCATTCCATCTGGACCCGCTCCATTCGGTATATGTTGGTATTCCCTTACAGTTCTGCCCAACCAATCCGCACCAGCCGAGACTAAAGAAATTAGTGGCTTGTGACCAAGCATGGACAAAGGTAACCCAAAGTGGATGCAAGTCGCATAGAACCCATCACTTGAGGTATATTTTCCCAGACTTGCAGTGGGTTGTGGGGAAAAAAGGCTTGCCCTTGCTTGCGCGCTCGCTCGCTCGCTTGAAAAGAGGAACTCACTTCAAAAACAGCACAGATGAAACAAAGAAGCCTGGATCTTCCAGGGTTTCTACAAATACAGCAAATACAGGGCCCGGGTCACCCCGAAAAACTTCTCAGAAATGCCTGTTTTCCTTTAAACTGAAACAGGGTCCAAAAGCGAAACCATTGGGTTTATGCATAGGCAGCCAAGTCAATTTCCTTTCGTGGTGCTCTCGAGCAAAAACACATGGCGCCATTTCAACACACTTTGAGTCTTTGTGCAGAAGCAACTTCAGTGCTCTGGAAAAGAGTTGCACTTCTTTTCCACGACAAATCCGCTTGTTGGGCAAAGCTTAACACAATCCACTAAGTCTAGTTGTACAACGAGGACTTGGAACAAGGTTGATCTGCCGGTACACTCTCATAATTCGGGCTTTAACCTGTTTTTGGCAGGGTTAACTCAAATTGAATGGGAGACTGGAAAGTGGGTTACTTCGGGAGGACAACAGTTGCCTCTTGCTGGTTTCTACAAGAACTCGCGTGGATCACCCGCGGATCGCAGTTCCAACTCTGTTTTGTGTGGCAGTTCTAGGCTTTGGAGTGTGGACCTCAACCGCGCGAATGACCCAGCAACAACTTTGCAGGATTCCAGGCGGAAAGGGTTGTGTCCTCTGCGAGGAGCCCCCAAAAGCCATAACTTTTGTCCGGAAACACGGACACCGACGTGTTGGACCCCTTCAAAGCCTGTATTGTTGTTGGTTTGCTCGCACTTGCCCGTTCTGTTTTTTCTTGACATTGAAGGAACCAGGCTGAAAGCAAAAACCAACGGGGATTTGCCGCACAGCGATCTGGGCCAAACACCCAAGGCAGCCTGTTTCAACCGCCATTTCGCCATTTGGGGGGCTTTGCACCCTCCAACTGACTGCTTTTTGGCCACCAAGGGAATTTTGGACATGGCAAAAAAAAGCAGTCTGGCGGGGTGCTTGCTATTGGGCTAAGCCTCATTTGATGGGCCTCCGCTGGAATCCCTCCCCATTAAACAGCCCCAGTTTTCCTGTCCCAGGCGCACCGCAGCGGGTGTCCAAGCCCTGAGTCAGGAGCCAAGTCAAGGACTGCATGGTGCCGCTGGAGGTGACACCCATCATTCCTCGCGCGCGGAGCAACTTCCATGGAGCAAATTCCAAGCTTTTAACTTGCGAAATGTCTGGGGTTGATCGCAAGGTACTTGAAATGGGATGACCGTTGAGGGAAAACCACTAAGATGATGTTGTATGATGTTAGATGGGAAAAGCTATCCATGTTCGTTTGGGGGCCAGGAGTATTGATCAACCCCCCATATAGGTAAATTAAAGCGAACCCCCACCCTCCCACCAACATGGAACCTGAGAGCGGGGTCCTGGAAGACCATGTTTCCTTTTCAGCAACTTCCAACCATTATTACTCTAGTTGCAGATTTGTACTTTATACATATAGATAAAAGCCAACCCCTAGCCTCAGTGCAGTTCCCTTCGTCCTGCAGTGCTGAGGCCGCCGGTATAGCCGGGGTAGGTACTGAAGCTCGGCACTGAGGCCTTGGACACTCAACTGGGCTCTCAGATCCCCTGCTAAAACTGGGTTGCGAAATCTGCTCCCCTGCTAAAAGTGGAACTTTTCGTGTTTTCATCCGGAAAACCCATGAGTTGGCAAAGAGTCAGAGTCCCAACATCCAGGCAAAATGCGCCAAAGAAAAAGTTTGACTTTCGGGGGTTAAATGGAAACTTCCACTAAACCCTAAAAACCCGAAAAAGCTAAGGAACCGGGATGGCTGGGAGCCACCAAGTCAAGAACACCAAACCAGGAACTCACTTGAGTGGATTGGTCAGAAGCAGTCCTGACTTGTTGTTTGTTGCCAACATGAAATGTCGAAAAAAGTGTTAAAGTCCAGCAACGGGTGGGTGAGGGCCAAAACATAGGAATATGACCTTTGGGTGCTTCAGCAAGGGTGGGGGGGGTCGTTGCACGATTTGAGGCAGCACGTTAAAGGGCCCAAGTATGGTTGGCAGCCTGCCCATCTCCTACTTAGATGGTCCAGAATGAAACGCTAAGTGCTAAGCAACCGCCTTTCTACCACAGTTAACAACCTGTCAAACCCTCTTGTGTCTACGTCACCAAATATTTAGCGCAGCGCCAACCACCATGCAAGTGGCAAGGATCTGTGTAACCACCCACGTGCAGATTTATATAGTCAGGTTGAAAATAGACATAGTTCTAAATTAAACGGCTATACACCTGCAATAGAAACTCCAACGTCGTTTCGTTTAGCCATTCTCGCGGCGGCCGAGATTTCCGAAGTGTAAATGAGCAAAGAAGGCAAATCTACCGCATGTCAGCGATAGTGTCAATCACTCAGCAAAACTACTTGTTGTGGCCTCTTGAGACCTGCAGAAAAACATGCCGCCAAACAGAAGCATGGATTCGAAATCAGCGCAAACTCGGAAAAAGTGGAATGACCATTTGGAGCTTCTACTCGTCTGTATTCCTCTTACGTTGATGGGCTTCCAAATTGGTTTCACAATGTTTCACATTTCATTATAAAAGCCATATACATCTTA
>CAUJNA010003439.1:1349051-1396551 GCA_963377175.1 Effrenium voratum
GACTTCCACGTGCCAATTTGCGTGGGAAATTCGGTTCAACACCAAAAAAACTTAAGGGTAAGGCAGCTTGATGCGCATGCTGAAAGGGGCTTGGGGTCATCTAAGCAGAAATGAGTCTTGGCCGCCAAGAGGAAAGGGCTTGAACTGTTTTTGGGGAATAACTTAACTATGAAACCGCCTCTTCTGTACGAGCAAAATGCGTTGTGTTGGAGCCCAAATTCTGCTCGTATTTTGGCAGATTGGGCTTGCGTTTGTGGCAATTGCGAGTTTTCACAAAGAAAGCAGTGATC
Organism: Effrenium voratum; assembly: GCA_963377175.1. Classification (NCBI taxonomy): domain Eukaryota; class Dinophyceae; order Suessiales; family Symbiodiniaceae; genus Effrenium; species Effrenium voratum. The sequence goes on from CAUJNA010003439.1 coordinate 1,349,342, forward strand.
TGCAACAAATCCTGCATGGGCACATTTTTTAGGGTTCTGGCCACACACTACATAATGCGGAGCAGAACGTGTTTTTTCTTAGTACCTGGATCTTCCTTCTCCGGGGAATTCCTCTGTTTTTCAGGTCTCCGGATTATTTCTAGGAGTGTCCCAAAAAACAAGGAGTTTCAGGAGCGCAAAAGAGGCAATTCAAAAACCAGTGGAGATGTGTAAAAACTAGGAGCTCATGTCAATATCCAGGAGTGTTGAGTTGCGGTTCACAGGGATGACACGGATTTTGGGGCCCAAAACTAGTTTCCACTTCCATAATGCTGATGTGGCTGATGTGGTGAACATCCCGGCCATCAACGCAACGGCTGCCCGAGGCCCAGGCGAAAAAGTCGATCGGCTCGAAGTTTGTTTGCTGACCCCCACTGCATCCATATGCTCATTTGAGCAAATGCCTGTACATGACAAGCACCTTGTCAAACACTCTGTATGAAAGCTTCGCAGGGCAAGTCCTACTCACCCTTGAGATGCGTCCGATGTAGTCCTCGTCGCTCCAGCACGAAAAGCCTTGCAAAAAAAGAAAGAGCTTGCAGTGGCAGGCAACCAGAAACACGCAAACCGCAAAGTGCGGGCCAGTGGGCAATAGATGTTGATGCCTTTCGAGACTCCTTTGGCCAAGCCAAGGTTAATGTGAGCTTGCTGATGAAACTTTGGGCGATATCTGAAGAGCTTCATCTTTTTGGCGAAGCATGATGCCGCAAGGTGTGCGAAGCCCTCCTTATGGGAACGCACGGTGCAACAATCAGCCAAGAGCTGACAAATAACACGCGCGAGGTAATGCTAGCAAGGCTCCAAAGCGCACTGACCCGCCTCGAGCACAGATGTCCTCACGGGCTCTGGCACCCACACTCCGCACCCGCGAAGAGTTCGGAACACAAAGTTCGAGGCCGCAATGGTGCACAAGCAAGCTTGTAGATCATCTTCCAAAGAGTCCTTAAGTGGATTGACTCACTGTCTACGTGGGGGGATGTTGACCGCATGTATCACCAACTGGAACTGCAGGCAGGAATCGAAGCTTCGCAGAAAGGACTCGAGCCAAGACAGTACCAAAGCTGTGTCAGCAGCTTTGCTGTTTGATCCCAGTGCTTCAGGAAAATCATTTATCCTTGTTGGCTGGATCGAACAAACAATCAATGATTTGTTCTAGGGGTCCAAGTCCAATAACCCAACATGCTACTTAAAAGATCGCGAGTCTGAGACATACCAAGTGATGACATTGTCCAGCATGATGATATTCCAGTGGTTTTGTTGTTCCTACTGCACCATGAAACGAAATGGGCGAAGGCGGTCTGCAGCGAATTGTCAAAGTTTTTGTATGGCCCGGGGAATTTCCGCAACCTCACCAGAAGCACCAAGCAACTTGCAGCCAAATCCACGCCCCAACCGAGGTGAAAGGTGTGGCAAGCGTCCGGGGTTATTGCAGTGTGCGAAAGGCCCGGTAGATCCAGTAGAGGGATATCCACCCCTTGATGAAAAGCTGATGTGGTGCGCCCCTCCTGAGCTCTCCAGATTGCTGTAGGGAATGGGTTCCACCAGTCGGCAGCGTTGCAAGCATGGCATTTCTCCCGGCAATTAAAGCCGACCCGCATTTTGAACACCTGGCAGGAGCAAAGGGTTCAACTTGATTAATCACAAACGGCAAAGTAGGCGCCTTTCTCACATAAACCCAATCTCCTTTTGCTGATATAAAGGTGAATCGAAGCCTGTATTGGGTTCCACCCACATCAACCTTAGCAATCCAAGTGGCCACGCCCCCCCCCAAACAAAAGAAAGAAGTACATTCAGACGCCATTCAGCTAGCATGCAAGATACCCATCATGGTAAAGGGATTGGGCATCAGACACGAGTTCTCGATGAAGTTCATCCAGCGTTGTGCTAGCAAACAATCCCGAACTGACTGCCGATAACAAGAACCTTGTCGTCATCGAGTGCCTGGGATACATGGGAGTCAACGACCGGGAAGGTGTCAATTGGTTTTGAATTAAAGCAAATGCAAACAAATCACAATGTTCTTGACTTTTGCAACGTTGCCCGCTTTCGTTCGTGAACATGATGCCCCGGCACCCTATCAGTGGTTGAAAGGCCTCCACTAAGTATGGCCGTCTGCGCAAGCCCCGCCCTTCGTCTCCGTGCCAACAGCACGGTACAATCAATTCGAGAGGGTAGCCCGAAGTGTAAGCGCAGTGATCTGGCTCGACTTCTTTGAAATCACGCCAGAATTGTCCAAATTGGCCCATCCAGCTTTGAAAATCCTCGAGCTTGAACCCCCCTAGGATGTACTCGGGCTTCGTGGCCAAAAGGGCTTTCACCCAGGAACTCATCTTGATGATCGGGAACCATACCTGTTTGACATGCAATGTAGGTCTCCTCAAAGCAACTGTGAGCTGCATGATATCGACATCCACAGGGAGGGACAACTTTTTGCGGTTGATCAAGCAGTGAATTGCACGGCACGCGTTGGCCTTGCTGCTTCCAGCTCGGGCAAGCTTGTAGAGCAAATCATCTCGCACTGTGCGCCCTAAGTTGTTTGAATGGTTGAAAAACTCAGTTGCCCGTTGCAGGTTTCCAGTACACAACCCCGGGTTCAATTTAATTGCCTGTTTTCAGCCGAGTGTCTCCTTCGTAGCCTGCAAATCCTAGCCGCAGTTTTCCCCAACTGGTGGCGCTGCCTTCCTAAGATTCCAAATTGATGTATACCAACTAATGTTGTAGGATGCCCGACCCTTGATTGCAACCGAAAGCACTCCACTGCAGTAGTCGAGCAAGAGGTCCTCCGCCGTTTCGGTGTCCTCGCTCTCGACGTCATCTTCAGGATCCCGGGGCCGCTTGCCTCAGACAAGGTGGCCGAACCCAGCAGCACGCGTGTGATACAATTCCAAACTGATTGGTTGCAGCATTTTTCGGTTTGATGTTGATGCGGAAACTCGATCAGCTGAAAGCTTCAAAAACCCAATGGTCTCATGGTTCACTAAAGCAACTTGCATGCAATCCCAGACACCCACAAATCCAGGTGCGGAACGCACCACAGAGCCACCTGGCAAAAGGGCCAGTTGGCGATGGTACACTCATTCAGTAGGAAACGGTTGCAATGTGAATGCCAACATGTACTGCATGGAAGTACGCGCGCCATTTTCCCCCACTTGTTGATGGCAAGCCATCGGTTAAACCACGCGGCATGCTGTGATGCCTAGGCTGAGACCTTCGAGTTCTTTTTCGAGCCCTTCTTCTTCTTGGAAGGCGCGCTCTTGGCGGCTGGGGGCTTCTTTGGAGCCGCTTTTGCAGCTACAGTCTCATGCGCCTGATCGGGATCTTCTTTTTTGAGGTCCCTCAAGGCCTTTCTTTTGGTGCCCTTGTTGGCCCCATCCTTTGCCGGCTTGAAACTCAAAGCTCGGCTCATCAAAGCTGTGAGGCCAACGTCCGTCTGAGTGCAGCGGACGTACACGGCCATCAGAGCATCTTTGGTTTCCCTGACCAAACCGATTGATTCACTTAACCAAGACACATCACACCATGCAGGAACCGCAGACAGAACAACAGGTACTGACCTACTGCTACTACTATGGGTTGGGAGGATTGCATGGGACAATGCAGATTTCAAAAGTAAGATGATGCACCCATGAGTTCTACCGTGTGTCAATGTCGAGCATTTTTTACGATTTTACAAGACTCAACTTTGCATGAAACACACCTATGCCGCGCATAAAGTCATATGTCAGTCGGGTTTTATTTAATTGTAGTACAACACCAAGCGACATGAGCGATAGCGAAAAGTCAAGAAAAAGCTTTCGAACTGTTTTTAGACTGAAACTTCAATACACACAGTTACAGTTGGTGAGTAAAGTATTAATCAGCTCTCACCCAACAGCTCAACCATAGGGTGTAGTGTCAGACAAACCCAAATTCTAACACGCAAACGGCACAAACTCATGATCACAAACTCACTCAAACCCGTGAACTCACAAAAAATCACAAAAAAAACAAAAATGGTTGAAACAGCCGCAAGCGAACACACGCCGAAGCCCCGAGCGTGACCAGGCCTGCTCGGCACGCCGATGTTGCATGCCTCCTTCTGCTTGGTCGCGAGGTCGCTGTAGCATCCCTCCATCTCCTGCATCTTGTCCTTCAGCTCGTTGGCCAGCCTAGCGATTCCAATTTTCGAGTTTCGCAAATGATCAGCATGCTGCAACCTTGTGCGATGTTCAGCCAGCCTGTCAAAAGCGAGCCAAGTAGCTTTGTAGCTCGTGGCGCCCCGCAAGTTTGCAGACGATCCACTGCCTCTTCCGCCTTGTCGATCCGCTTCCCAACGCTGTCAACATACTGTGCCAAAAGGCCTGTGCAAGCCATCCGTGTAGAAACCGCCCATGCGCCGAACAACATCCACGTATGCAGAAATTAAACCAAGGCACCGAACGGGTCCTGGTTGGACTGCAGCATCAGCAACGTGGGCATCTTGGACTTCGTGTTCGCAGGGCCTCCGCTGACCACCTGACCGTTGGCCGAAGCTGGAGCTTGACCGCCGCCACTCCTCATTTGTTTACATATGCCGCCAAGCAATTTCATCACAACATGCAGCAACTACATGGAAGAAAAAAGGCTGCCAAGTCTCTGCACCACGCGCTCCATGTCCACGTGACCTTCCTGTAGCAATGAGCCCTGGCGGGAGATCACATGTGCAACGCCCTACCTTGCTACATCCATCTCTCCTGGGTCTCGATGGTGGCCGATTGGATCACCTTGTGGCCCTTCACCCGCGCCCAAGCGAAGCTCTTCTTCGTGGGTATGCGCCATTCCATGGCGCCGTGCGCCTCCGATTTGGACAACAAGTTTCTCTGCCGGGCCCACTCCTGGCTGTGCTTGATCATGTCCTTTAGATCGCACGCAACGCCAGTCATGCAGGCGTTGAAATACGGACAAGGACTGCCAAATGCAACCACGGCGCGGAGTCCAGCCATCCTTCTCCAGGATGGCCTCCGTGACCCACCCTCCAGCGACGCGTTCTTCCTCCAGCTCTTCCGTGTACTTCTGGATCTCCGTCTCCAGCGATTCAAAGCTGCCGCCGCCCTTCAAGTAGAGCTGCCGGAGTTCCTCTCCTTAAGACGCACATGCTTGTCACAAGATCACTCGAAAGCATATTAGCCATGACTCGACCCTTCGCCGTTCCAAACATCTTTACAGCTTCTGCGCTTGCCATGGTGTTGCCCGACTTCGGCTTAATGTAGCGGCGCAACCTTGCAATCACGCACATGTCGAAATCTTCAACTGCGATGTCATTACGAATCAAAGTGGCTTCCAGTAAGTGCCATCTTCATACATAGTTTTCCAGATTCCTCGCAAAAAGTAGTACTATTCATCGCACCCACACACACACGCACACATGCACACATACAGCGCAACATTAAACCAATGCGCAGTCCTGAGGCTCCTGTGCGTCTGCGCTTGCTGGTGGCAGAGCGGGCTGTTCTGGCTGTGTGTGTGTGCAGTCTCTGTCGTTTGTGTCGTCAGCGCCGGTACCGGCGGCTGCGCAACCACAAGTTGCTGCGAAGGCTGAGTTGCAGGAATGCTCTGCGCCGACTGTTGCTGCGGCTGCTGGGACTGCTGCGATGGTGGCTGTGGGGCTTGCGGCGTTGGCGCTGGAGGCGCTTGCTGGATCTGTCCTGGCTGCGTCAGCTGTGTTGCTGTCGGCGTCATTTCTGGTCGGGTCTGCGATGGCTGCGCTGGCTCTGGCTCTGGTGGCTGCACTGGCTTCGGCGATTGATGCGTGTCCTCTTGCTGCTGCGAGTTGGTGTCAGCTGCCGGTGATGATGCTGGCTCATGCGCGCGCTGATCAGTGCTGTACACACTAATCGGCTGGGAGGCTGGCTGTTCTAGGATTGGTTGGCTGTGAGGCTGTGCGGGGATCGGGGAGGGCGCAACCCATGGGTCTTGGGCATCCTCATAAACTTGGCTGGGAGAGGCTATCTTTTGCGTGGGCGATGGAGTCGAGCACGCGATAGACTCGGTACTCCCCAAGCGAAGCGTTCTAGTTCGGCTTGGAGCAATACATGTAGTACTTGCTGTGTCAACAGGCCCAGACCCTTGTTGCTTAAGCTCATAGAGTTGCTGCCCCTGCGCTGCCCCAAAGCCAGGCAGAAAGGCCCCCAAGTTGATTGGAAGTCTGAATAGCGGGTCTGACAGGGTGTGAAAACATACATGCAATATCACACTATGCTTCATGATGCATACCCGACCCCCATCCTCCTTGTTGAGGACCAGTCCCACTGAAGTGACCAAGTTCGGTCTGTAGTGCAGCAATTCGAGCTTGAGCTGCCTGAGATTCGACGATCGGGGTTCAACTCAGCATGTTCTACAGTATAGATCCCACAGCCAAGAAACCTCTATCTCAGATTGTAGGGCCACATGTTCTCCCACAGATTGATCACTTTGTTGAGCATCAAGTGGAACTTTCTGTCGCATGTCCACCCTGGGGTTATATCGGGCTTCCTCCCAGAGATTCAGCAGCTTCAAGCCAAAGCCCCGTGGATAGGACCTGAGAACACCATGCAACTGTTTTACATTCAGAATTGGGGGCAGCACCATGCTGTCAACTCAAATCAATTGACTAAGAAGGAACCTGTGAAGGGCGTAGCGATGCAAGCCCTGCGAATCTGTCCTTCCCTTTCGAATCCTGATACTTTCCTTAATTGTTGATTTTTCAAATGGGGAATCACATGCAACTACATCAGCCGTTCAAATCGACACTTGCCACCAGGACATGCAACTATGGCGCGAGTGGTGGTCACCTTTTTTTGTTCGCGAACAGCTTTCCGAAGCACACCCAGATCCTAAGGCCAGCGTTTCCCAACTCCACACCGAAACAAGTTGCATGGCGCGATATAGTCCAAGTTGCAAGCCCCTGTAGGACATCTTGATCATTTCCCCAGCAGACCGTGGGTTTTGGGCATCCACCGCCGTGCAACTGCATCCAGAATCGCTTCTTGAATACCTGAGATGGGCTGGAGTTGTTTGAGGCTTGTGGCATGTTAATGTTTGCGTGCGAAATTGATATTGTCCAAGGGTCCCAAATTGATTTATTACACAGCGCTTCAAAACGATGGTGACGTGCAAATACTGGATCACTTCCCGCGGGTTGTTCGCAAACCCATATAGCCCGCTTCAGTGTGCAAATCAGCAGGAGCAGGCACATCCTCAGAATAGTCAGCAGCTAGCCACTGGGACCCTATGTTTCGAACAGCACATTCAATTGAATCTGAATGCAGTTGAAAGTCCGTGATACCATTTGGGTCCCTGATGTTACCCATGACAGAGACATGCGCCCCCAAGGATTTACTATGCTTCGCCACGATGTGGCGCGGGCAACGACAGACCACGAGGAGCAGTCGGGGCCCAGGAGGAGAAGCCCGGACGGACATAAGCACATAGTCATAAACAATGAGGTCCTGAGGCCAGTTCAAAAAACATACAATGAGGAATCTCGCAATTCGTTTTGCAATTGAAGTTGCGTGTTTGAAGACTAGGTCCCGAACGCAAAGCCCCCGCAAGTCAGGAAATTCATGGCCGGGCTGATGTCCCAATCAAATTTACCAACTGCTCGTCCATGTTCTGACCACACCCGGGACACATTTGCTTTGCCGGCAAACATGTCTAGCAGTTCGTAGCGATCTCGGCAGTCACAGCTCCAAAGGGTGAGGAGGACCTGAACACGATTAGATCTTAAGTTGGCACATGCCCAGTTCATCCCAGTTTCAAATGCTAAGCTAAAGGCACAAGCAATGAAGACCTGATCAGTATGCTTGCAAACTCTTTTCCAAAACCCTGAAAACAGAAACCCTACAGGGTGACTCTGCGGAGTTGTAGGAGCTAAGAGCGGGGCCTTGGGTGCTTTTAGCTGGGCAAGGCCAACCACATAGGATGTGCCCGGGCATGGGTCAGGCATGGTAAATGCAGGCAACCCTTTCTGATCCCAAACGCTGGTCAGACATGCGTGTTTGGGAAAGCTCAGATTCACCCACACGCAGTGCAATTGCATCAGTCCCTCAACTGACAGGTTTCCCACATTTCAATCAAGCCAGCGTGGCGTGCAGAAGCAAACCGGATGGCCCAGCCCTCCATCACGTGCTTCGATGGCCTCAGACAGTCATCAGGGTCAGAGTCTGTTGTTGATAGTCAACAATCTCATGGTGCAATGTTGCAAACATGTTGCATTCAAGGACTTTCAATCTCATGTTTTCGATATCTCCGGACAACCCTTCCATATCTGCATGGCAAATAGCAGTTCTACGGCTCCCCTGACTCAAAGGTGCAAGCTTGTGTTTTCCCCGCTCGCTTCCACGGCCATGATCACACGGCCAAACTTCACACGTACACAATTCAAATCGGGCAATGTTGCCTCAAAATCTCTCTAATTGCAAGATACAGCTCAGCCACAGTGCCAGCATATGTGAGCCGTGCGCTACCCAGATCAGGACGCACAAGCGTGTTAATTCACAGCTTGTGGTTTCCCCAGAAGCACGGACAATCCGCTAGACATCACAGCTGCTAATTTGACGGAGCCCCAAATCACGGGCTTCTCATTCTCCTTGCACAGGCCACTCACTCCGTGGATGCATATGCCTGAGATGATCAAAACCCGCACTGACACGTGCACGCATGTACGGTTGTTGGCACACATGACCTGCAATCAAGAAACTTCTTTACCCTTTTCGCTCGCTTGCTCTTTGGTCATTCCTTGCTCGAGGGCCTGCTTTTTGGCTCGGACATAGGCCGCAGACTTGCGGCTATACTTTGCTTTTGTCGCAGGCGATCGTGCTCTTTTCCGCGTTGCGCCCTGGGCGTTTCCAGGGGTGGGGGTGGAGTTGGCCGGACTGCTCGAGGTGGGATCTGGTTTGGTCGTGTCCTGCTCTGCGCCGTTGTTCCCTTCGGTGTTGTCAGGGCCAGTCACTGCCAAAGCCTCTGGGCTAGTGGCAGCAGACTTGGCTTTTGCTTTGGCGGCCGCCTTTGTCCTTGTCCTTGTTGTCGTGGCGGTGGCTGTTGGAGTCTGCTTTTCGTCACCCCCAGTGTCCTTTTGGGTTTTCCCCTTGCCTTTGGCTTTTGCCCTCGCCTTGACAGCCTTTGGAGGGTTTGCGCTGTCCGGCATGTTGTCTGTGCAGGTCGCCTCGTCCTTTGGCGCCTTCCTTTTTTGCCCGCGCGCGGAGCCCTTCTTCTTGGTGTCAGCGTCCTTCGACCCCTCACTTGCTACACACTGCTTGGTTGCATTTGCAGCGCTGGTCTCTGGAGCGGTCTGGGCTTGCCTCTTGCTTCCCTTCTTTGCCTTTGATTTGGGTTTGCAGTCCTTCTTGTCAGCTTGGCTTGCCTGGCCCCCGGGCTGCGGCTCGGGGGTCTTCTTCTTGCGGCCGCGTTGCTTGGGTGGCTTCTGAGAGTCGCAAGAAGCCAGCGGAAGCTGGCCCCAGGACTGAGGCTTGGCTGGCAAGGGCAGGGTGTTCTCTAGGCCGCGTTTGTGCGGCTCCTGGGCCAGTTGACCATCACTTGCAGCTGCTGTGGGATGAGCGTGATGCTCCGTTTTCGCAGGCTGCTCGTTGTTCGTGCGTGGCTGAGTCGGCTGTGTCGGCTGCAGCTGGTCCTTTTCGTGCTTCTTTGCGCTAGGGTCGCTGGGCGTGTCCTTGGCTGCTCCAATGTGCGGGTTGCCATCATCACGCCGGTCTGGTTGCTCCTTGTGCTCCTGCAGTGTTGCTGGCTCGTGGTGCGTTGTAGTTTTCTCTGTCGCGTTGGCAGTATGCTGCATGTCCATTGTTGTGTGCAGGAGTTGGTTGCTGTCTGCCACGGTGCTTGTCGGGCTGGCTGGCCCCTTCGGCTCTTGCAGTGGGGCACGTGGCAAATATGTTTTTGCCTCGAGCGGTTGGTCGGTGTTGTGGGAAGGTTGCTCAGGCTCAGAAATCATAGCCTAGGCTGAAATGCCGTATGCGTGGGATACACACGTGTTGCGTGAGGTACATGGCTGACGGATGCGAAAACTCGCGACATGCCTCCTTCGTCGCAGGAGTAGGGATGGTCACACCTTCTGTGCGATCTTGATGGGGTTGGCCTTCACAAGTCATGGCCATGGCAACTGTAGGAGTTTTCGAAATCATACATGGTTGCATCATTGTTTGATGAAGCATATTTTGGGAACTGCATCTTAGATAGCACAAGGTGTGTTGGACAAAACCAAATTTCGCAAACCCCCTGCTATCGTGAAGGCCTCCTGGGGCACGGGGATCGGCAGAAGGCAGGATCATCGGCTGTGTTTCTGCATCATCGGCTCCTGGGATGGGATTTTTTCCGGTACCAGCAATGTTAACCGTGCTTTGCTACTAACAAGATTTCACAAGTTAGGCCAGCTAGGGCGCCATAGGGCCATGTCTTGGCCTGTCGTTGCTGCAGCTTTTGCAGGTGGGCGTATAGTTTCATCATCTCCTCTACTTTCTTCAGGTTCTCCAAGGCTTCTCGGGCTGCCTCCAAAAACAAGCAATTCAGTTCCATTTGTTGGTTGCACTTGATGCAAAACAGAAAACAGTGGGGGGGGGAGAGCACCAAGGCCTTTGTGGATGCGGCTGGGTCCATTTTCTCCGGTGTGATCACCAAATCTTTCAAGCCTGGCGTTGAGACAACCAAGAACCATGTGATTCGCAATTGCACTGCGTGTTCCAAACAACTCCCGCCTTTGACCGGCGGTGTGACAAGCATTGGCACGTCGGGGGAAGCAGGGCTCTTCGTCTCCACCGCTGTTTGAATTAATCCACCGGGGTTACTGGAGCAAGGCCGCCCATCCAAAGCATTCTGCATGTCTTTGGCACACCTGAGTCAGTTGAATAGGAGGCATTCCCAAAAATCAACTGGCAAACTCGGGTGGGCACACTTCATCAGCTTTCTGCTGAACGAGACCCAGATTATCACCTGCCGGAACTGCGTTGAGATATGCAAGAAACCTCTCAAGCTAACATGAAGTTGAAGTATTTCAGCAATAATTACTTGTGAATCCCGGCCTTCAAGCAAATCAACAAGCTCATCATCCGCGGGTAGCTCCTCTTCTTCATTTTCCTCGAGGCCGGTCTCGGCTTCAGTGGTCACTTCTTGGGGTTCCTCATCTGCATCCATGTCCAGGCACGCAGTGATTCCCGTGGCTTTCATTATGCGAATCAAACCTTTGTCCCGGGGAACATGTGGTCGGCGCACCACGTCGTTGTAGATAGATACCATCCTTCTTAATCCCCAGGCTTGGAACTTTACCAGATTACCTAGGAACACCCGGCGGCGAGCAAGACACTTCACATATGCATGGAAATGCATGGACGATCTATTTGCTATGAAAGCTGAAGCTGAATGAATAGGCAAAGCACGAGCCGGTGCCAATTCCATGTGGTCATACAGAGCCTGGACGTTGACTTGGCATGCTTGCACCGAAGGTCGCGTGCCGAGGTGGTGCAGCGCGTGCACGAGCAAGTGTTCGTTTTGAGTTAGAGACTCTCGTGTAATCGAGTCTCCCTGGAACAGGACCTGGGAGCTGCTGCTGATCTGTGCACCCACCAAACGTGGCATGAAGATTCATGCATCCAAGTTTCCACTTCGTGGCGAGACGCCCGCCGTCTTATTTCGGGGATGCTTTCCCACTTTCTCGCAAGGGCAGTGGCCATGGCGAAGCACTGTGCAAAAGATCAACTGCGTGCGCCACAAACTTCCGACACCTTCAAATGTGGCAATCAAGCCTGTGTACATGCATGATCAAGTGCATGATCAAATGCATCGCCAAATTGAGCAGCTGGGGCTGCAGCGCGCGTCAACGGCTGAGCATGCATACGCAAACGCTTGCATCCCTTGATCAACCGGGTCCCCGGCTCCCAGTGAAAAGGCTCCAGCCGCCACCCATGGCAGCACGGAAATTGCTATGCGTGCAGCTTCACAACCTATGTCGCCTCGTGCTTCGTGTCGCCTCGTGCGTGTTATGGTTTGTCCAGTGAACCCCACTTCTGCAAAACCTTGCATTTTTGGGGAGCTCCCTATTAGTCATTATCCTATGATATCCCAAAGTGCTGAACATTTGTTTCATATAGAACCCCAAAAGGCTCCCATGTTCGCCCTCCCGAGCCCTCTCGAAGCCGCGAAAGGCGAGTTGGCGAGTGCCTGCAGCGGTGGATGGATGCCGCTGACGGGGGTGGGAAGGAAGGGATACACGTGTACTTAATGGGCTATACCACCAACAAGGAATAATCCAACAACTGGCTGATTTGAGTGGCAATAAATCTCAATAAGCTCAAACGTCATTATGTTCATGGACAAAAGGGCCGATATACATGGTGCAAGCGTTGCAAGCATTAGGGACACCTTCACGTGCTACCTCAAAATAAAACCGCACATGTTCATGCTCTTAGTGTTGGACCTCAATAGAAACAGGAAGTTTCGGGTGCAGGGTGTAGATTCCAGGAGTGATATCCAGTTTTCAGGAGTTTCCCCTAAAAATCAAGGTGGTTGAAAACTCCGTGTTTTCTCAATGAGACATCCCAAAAAGTAGTGAACTCCTAACTTCACGTGGAATTTCACTGAGACGGCAGTAGCAGGTAGGCATTTCTCAGAGGCCCCAGGTTCCCCGTGAACCAACTCCAAACAAGCTCCGAACGAACAAACTCCGAACGAACTCCGAACAAACTCCGAACGAACTCCGAACGAACTCCGAACGAACTCCGAACGAACTCCGGACAAACTCCGGACAAACTTCGAACAAACTCCGAACGAACTCCGGGCGAACTCGGAACAAACTCCGAACAAGCGAACAAGCTCCGAGCGAACTTTGGCATTGTTCCCGAGCCAACTCCGAACACACTTTGGCCATAAGTATGTTTTTGAGCCCAAGTATTTTGGTGGCCAAGCTGTTTTTTTGCTTTTTCGGGCTTACCAAAAGAGGCCAAGTGACTACAGGGGCCAGTTTCAACAAGTGGCCTGGGAAGGTGTTTTTTGAGGCAAACAAACATGTTCTCAGGCCACTTGTTGAAATTAGTTCTTGTGGTCACTTGATTTTCCTGTTATGTATGTTTCGGGCTGGATTTACTTCCCGGACAAGCGCCAAACAAACTTTGGCCATATTTTGCTTTGAGGGAGCTGATTTCTGTGTTTCGGCCTTAAGTTTCAGTTTTTCGGCTTTGTTTTGTTTTATTGCTCGTTCTTTTTTTCAGGCTGTGATTTTTGCCTATTTTTTTTTTCGGGGCTTAATTCTTGCCCCGGACGAACTCCGAACGAACTCCGAACGAACTTTGGCCTTAAGTTTTTTTTGGAGCTTATTTGTTTTTCCGGTGTTGAACTTTTTGGGTTTTGGTCGTACAAAAACACTGGAATTACAGCTTGTTGATGCGTTGTTCGTACAAATTTAGTGTTACCAGGGCAAAAAAAACATTGAAACAGGCTTAATCCAGGCTTTTCATGCAAGAAAACAGCTATTTCATACGACCAAAATCGGGCAAGCCATTACACAAATCGGGCAAACCCTTAAGTTCAACACCGGTGTTGAACTTAAGCTCTTTTTTTTGGAATAAGATTTTTTTCCCGGATAAAGCCTTGATCAAAAGGATTAAGCTTTGTTTCAGCTTCAACAGCGAGCCTCAGCGTCAACCAAGCTGCGTGATCACCCCGGTAGCGATTTTAGCCCTCCGCAGCTCTGAAGTCCTACAAATCCGGCTGAACGCCTTCCCAGGCCACTTGTTGAAACTGGCCCCTGTAATCACTTGGCCTCTTTTGGTAAGCCAGAAAAAAGGCAACAAAAACAGTTTGACCGCCAAAATACCTAGGCTCAAAAACATGCTTATGGCCAAAGTGTGTTCGGAGTTGGCTCGGGGGTTTGTTCGGAAATCAACCAATGACAAAGCTTGCTCGGAGCTTGTTCGCTTGTTCGGAGTTTGTTCCGAGCTCGCCCGGAGTTCGTTCGGAGTTCGTTCGGAGTTTGTCCGGAGTTTGCTCGGAGTTTGTTCGGAGTTCATTCGGAGTTCGTTCGGAGTTCGGAGTTCGCTCGGAGTTTGTTCGGAGTTTGTTCGGAGTTGGTTCACGAGGAACCTGGGGCCTCTGAGAAACGCCTACCAAGAAAAACACGTTCTGCTCCGCATTATGTGTGTGTGTGGCCAGAACCCAAAAAATGTGCCCATGCAGGATTTGTTGCAGATCACTGCTTTCTTTGTGAAAACTCGCAATTGCCGCAAACGCAAGCCCAATCTGCCAAAATACGAGCAGAATTTGGGCTCCAACACAACGCATTTTGCTCGTACAGAAGAGGCGGTTTCATAGTGAAGTTGTTTCCCAAAAACAGTTCAAGCCCTTTCCTCTTGGCGGCCAAGACTCATTTCTGTTTAGATGACCCCAAACCCCTTTCAGCAGGCGCGTCAAGCTGTCTTACCCCTAAGGCTTAGCGCGCAGAAACGGCGCGGTCCCCTGGGAAGCAAGCAAATTGATTATTGTTTCGAGGAAACTGGCATCAATAGTACACTTTGAGATTTGCTGCAAAATCTGGCCTTTTCCTTTTTTGGTTTTGGCAAACCCTTAAGTTTGAGTAAAAAACCCTTATTCTTTTTTAGGACCTTAAAACACCCAAATCCCGAACGAACTGACCTGACCCATGAAATTTGGCACTTCCACGTTGTTGTTTTTCCCGAGCGCTGCCAAAATAAGCACTGGGCTCTTCCCAGATCCCCTGCCAAAAGTCTATGCTTTTAACAGTGGCTCAGCGTTTCCGCTGTCACTAAACCAACTAAGAAGCTTTGACCAAAACCTGAGGAACCAACTTTCACTAGTGGCAACTACCACTACACCAACCAAATAGCCTTAACCAAAGTTGAGCCGGATGGCTGGGGACCACCTCTAGTTCCTCCAGTAGAGAGGTTAGAATAAGGGTACCAACTTTTTCCCTTTTTGTCTACTTTAGGGGAACCTCCCAACCAAACAAGGGGTGAGAAAGGGCACCTAGCTGGGGGACCCTTGAGAACCCAACAAACACGGGGCCGGCCATCCGCCCGCCATCCGCGCGCCCTCCGCCCGTCGCACCCTCCGAGCTCCGAGGCGCGGCGGCGCACTCGGGGTCCAGGCCGCTGAGGCTCCAGGCCAGCGTCTGCATGCCGTCGTCTGGCGCTTCGCAGCCGCCGAGGTATTGGGTTTCGGCGAAACGGCGTCGCTTTCGGGCGGGCTTTTTGGGTTCGGGGTCGGTTTCGGTTTCGGGACATGTGGGGGAGGGGGGCGGGGGGTGTTGGGGGTTCGGCTTAGGGTTTTGGCTTCGGGGGGGGGGGGTGTTGGGGGTGCGGTTGGGGGTTTGGGGGGGGGAGGGGGTTCAGTTGTAGGTTTGGGGGGGGGGGGGTTTGGGTTGTGGGTTTGGGGGGGCAAAAATTGGCGCACATCTGGGGTCACATGGTGGTTTCCAAAAAAAGTTGATGCAAAAGGAGCCCCACTGGAAGTCGCATCAAGATGAAACAAGGCCAACTAAGGCCATAGAAATGACTTTGGCAGAGTTTGCAGGGCCCTTGAGCTGACATCTGGGGTCCACTTAAAAAAACAAAAAGAGTCTGACTCTGTTCCATATTTAGTTGACCCTACATAAAGCTTTTTGGGGGGAGCCTTCTACATAAAGTCCTTTGGCTAACCCCACCTGAGGAGACGGACATGACCCCGTCCACCATGAGGTTGCCCGTGTAGCCCGGGTAGGGGTGCCACATGCTCACCTCGTCGAGGGTGGTGTTGGCTTGCCAAACAGCTTCCGGGTAAAAAGGAACCACGAAGTAAACTGCGTGGGTCTGTCTTTCTTTGTGGGTATTCCTGTTTTTCTGCTGGGTGGAAGGGAAACCAAAAGGACAACGCTGCTATTTGTGGGGTCCCCCAAAGACAGAACATACCCACATGAGAATTCCAGACCTGGAAATAAGTTCGATCCTTGGCGAGGGACCAGCGGTGAGCTTGTTTACCCGAGTCGGTGAAGTTCCTTACTTGCGGACATGTATCCGCAAACTCGGAAGGCCAAGAAAACTTGACAGAGCCTATGCTTTAACCCCATAAGCAGCTTAGTGGGTGGAGTATAATGCAAATGAGTATTTGGATGACAACCACCTTATTTTAGTTCACCCCAGATGAGTATTTGGATGAAATGCAGCTTAGTAAAACCTCGGCAGGCCCTTCTTTTCAGGAACCCTGTTCTGCGACCCCGTTGGCCCGCCCGTTTCGAGAGCCGACACAAGGAACACCATGAACTGTACGCGGAGACCTGGAGGCCGTCTTTCGGATCAGCTTTTTAGCTGCTAAGTGGTTACTCACCAGGGTTCCAGTTTTCCCTAAGTTCAACCTATGGTTGCTCCCCCTTCCTAATGGGTTCCTCCCCTTCCTATGATTTACCCTATGAACTCAACACTGGGTTACTCCCCCGTCCCCACGTTCAATTCACCTTGGGTGTAGTACAAGTGGGTTATGGGTCATATGACAACTGACTCACTTGGCAAACAACATATTTTGTAAAAGAAAAGAAGAAACAAACATTAAAAAACAACCATCCTCTAGGGTGTCCTACAAGTGGGTTATGGGTCATAGGACAACTGACTCATTTGGCAAACATAAAGACACAACAAAGAAACAAACACAAAAAACACTTCCTGTAGGGTGTCCTACAAGTGGGGTATGGGTCATGGGACAACTAACTAACTTGGCAAAACAAAAAGAAACACCCAAGCCACGCCCGGCTAAGCGGGAGAGGCGCGCTTTAACCCGTATGACCTCCATACCTCCCAGCAGGAGCAGCCCCTCCCCCGAGAAAAAAAAATGACGGGGCAAGCCCTACCTGGAGTCTCCTTCTGACCCTTTAAAAATGGTTGGTCATTACCCAAAATACAATGGTCATGGACCCATTTTTAAAGGGTCATGGAGACTCCAGGTACTTGGATAAGCGCCGTAGGTGGTGGGTGCTATCCCCAAGTGGTAGTCTTCAGTGGGATTTCGACTGCATCTAACAAGCCACTTACTTCGATTTGCTTCAGTCCCCTGGAACAACTCAGAAACATTGAAATAATCTTTCAACCAACAAGGGAAACCAAGACGCATTCCTTTCAGCGCAAATGGAAGATATGAATCACCCAAGCGGGATGGTTACTATTTGATGACCAACTCACCGACGCACCAAAAAAGCCGCGGAGCCATGGCATCTTCCACCGGCAGCTCGATGCTGCCGCAGGCGATGCGGGCGCCAGTGAAGTCGTGGATCCTTACGCAAATACGGGCGGGTTATCGTCACAATGGAGCTGTTTGTGCTGCGTTTAGGGTTTGGGGTTTGGCTGTTTCTGCTGTTTGGTTTAGGGTTTAGGAATTAACGTTGTTGGTTTTGTATTGGGTGTGTGTGTCATTTGGGCATTGGAGAAACAGCTGGTTTTGGAAAAACAAAACAATAAGCTCGCCAGGATGACCTTAGGTATCAATCAAGTCCAGGAACTCAGAAATTCCTTCTTCATGTGGGGCACCGCCTTTCGGAAAGAAACAAAAGGAAAACAACAGTCAAGCATGGGGGCGCCGTCCATGGGGCAGCCGGCAGGCGCGGGCCGAGATTTCCGCGCAGTTCTTCCAAGTGTTTCCCGCTCCGAGCTCTTCCGTACGGCTCCGAGCTTGTCCCACGGTTGCCCCACTCGTTTTTTTTCCTGCAGCAGAATGAACATGTCTCACAGTCACAGTGGACCAGGACACCCAAGTTCAAAAAAAGAAAGCAAGCGCCTTTGATGGGTTTGACCATTTAGTGGGAACCCAGCAAGCAAGAAGGGCAAAAGAGTGCTGAACAACTGCGGCCACTTTGATGGTGGAGATTCCGGCGAAACCCCCCCCCCCCCCAAACTGTGGATGGACGAAATCCTGCACCACTTTGAAACAATGGGAAACCATTGCTTGTTGGTATTTGTGGGAGGAATCATCCTTCCAGGGTTTCTTAGGTGGTGCAGGATTTCGTCCATCCACAGTATCATTCTCAAGCCAACAGTGGACTACCAACAGTCTGCCGGTTTCTCGCCGGTCTGGATTAATTAGTTGGCCCAACCCTGGGGTAAACCAAAACAAACATATCTGTTCAGATCCTGCTTCAAATAGATCTCTTCGGTCTAGCTCCCCAGGTTATCCGTTTGTTTAATGGGAGAAGACCTCTACCCTAAAACCTGCATATTCTGAAGACCCCGGTGACTGTGGGTCGCGTTCGGGCAAGGCTCACCAGCGTGCGCTTGTTGATGGCGGCGGTGTCGTAGCCCGTGGCCACTGTCACCATTGAGGCGATGGACACCGTCTCGCTGGTGTTGTACCTGTGATTCTATCTGCGATTCGCAAAAGAAGAAGAAGAAGGAAACCACCACAGGGAAACACCCGTTCAAACCCTAAGCCAAAAGGATGAAAAACTGGTTGCCTGCTTTAGTGGCTACCTCGGGTACTTGGTTGGGCCAAGTTAGTGTCTGTGGCCAGCGAGCTACGCTCGTCTGACAGGGATAATAATTCTACACCAGTCTGAAACGGGTAACCCCACTCGCCACAAGAGGTGGTGAATTTGTTTCTTGTGGTTGGAATTTGAGGCCCGTGTCAGCACACCAACAAGCGTGTTCTGGGAAGGTAGTTAATTACCACTGCCGCACTTCTGCAATACCACCGCTTGAATTTGCGCTATCTATCCCTTATTTATCCAATTTCACTCATCAGACAAAGTGGCATAACCAACAAGCCGCGTTCGCACAACCCACAATTTCAAAATCCGAGTGACAAGCCGGGCGTTCAACAAGAAAGGACCCTCAAAAGCTATGTGGCCAAGGGATTGGTTGTTGGTTTTGCCTTGTTCGCGCCAACCACAGGCTGTCGGCTATAGATCTGTTTCGATCA
Organism: Effrenium voratum; assembly: GCA_963377175.1. NCBI lineage: Eukaryota > Dinophyceae > Suessiales > Symbiodiniaceae > Effrenium > Effrenium voratum. The sequence goes on from CAUJNA010003439.1 coordinate 1,368,269, forward strand.
GGCCTACTTTGGGGAGAAATATGACATAAGGCAACAAACAGCACACGGATGCTTTTTTTGGGGGCTCCCATTTTTGGTAGTTTTGAATTGAAGCCAAAAGGAACACCACCATGACCCAACAAAAAGACACACCCACAGGAAGCCATGTCAGGAGGAATGGTACTAGCATCTTGAACATTCTGGGCGAATGCTAGCAGTTCACAAAAGCTGCAAATGGAATTCCTATTATAGGAACCTTCACTATGGGCTTTCACTGCAAAAGCACACACATCTGCTTGATGTTGCTATGATTCGCCCAAATCACTGGACTTCGGCCTTGTTATCTCATTGACTCTCCACCACGCAAATGTAAAGTGTACAACCTTTTTGGGCCATTCCACACATGTGAACCACCAAAACTAGAACAGAAATACACGTCATTTCGGTCGATTCGCTTCGTGTCGATATCATTCACACGCTGAGGCACATGATGTGGAGCCAGGGGTCAGGGCTGTAGTAGTCCTCAGCGATCGGATCTCGGAGCCAAATTGGTGTTTCACTCCCTGCACAAAGGGAAGCCTTTTGCCAGTTGGGGGTGTCCTTTCTGAGGGTGCCCTTGTACAACTGTGTTAGAGTGAAAACAAAGGGTAAACCACCCTTTTGGGATGCCCCCTATTTTCACACACAGCCAAGTGGCGCGGAAATGGTTGCTCGCAAGTAGAAGGTCATGTGATTGAACTTGTTGCTGGTTGGCTGGGACATGCCTATCCCACAAGCTAAACAACAAAGGTGAAACCAACACGCAGCCAAGCACAGATCCTTCAAAGTTGGAAGAGGTGATCTAAATGAACCCATCAGTACGGGACCTTCATGATGGGTGAGTTTGTTTCACCCCAAAAAAGCAAGCGAGCTGCCATGGTTCGTGCACCATGTGCATATCAAAAACAACCCCAAGGGCAGCACGCTGCCTTGGTTGCTGTCGACCCTCTGCAAAAATTGAACATGTTTTGTGGGCACAAAGATATGTTCAACAAACACTTTTCGTGGGCACAAAGACATGTTCAACTAAAACGTTTGTTGTTGCTGTTGTTGTTGTTGTTGTTGTGGTGGTGGTAGTGGTTGCTCTTGCTGTTGCTGTTGCTGTTGCTGTTGCTGTTGCTGTTGCTGTTGCTGTTGCTGTTGCTGTTGCTGTTGCTGTTGCGGTTGCGGTTGCGGTTGCGGTTGCGGTTGCGGTTGCGGTTGCGGTTGCGGTTGCGGTTGCGGTTGCGGTTGCGGTTGCGGTTGCGGTTGCGGTTGCGGTTGCGGTTGCGGTTGCGGTTGTTGCTGTTGCTGTTGCTGTTGCTGTTGCTGTTGCTGTTGCTGTTGCTGTTGCTGTTGCTGTTGCTGTTGCTGTTGCTGTTGCTGTTGCTGTTGCTGTTGCTGTTGCTGTTGCTGTTGCTGTTGTTGTTGTTGTTGTTGTTGTTGTTGTTGTTGTTGTTGTTGTTGTTGTTGTTGTTGTTGTTGTTGTTGTTGTTGTTGTTGTTGTTGTCGTTGTCGTTGTCGTTGTCGTTGTCGTTGTGTTCGTTGTCGTTGTGTTGTCGTTGTCGTTGTCGTTGTCGTTGTCGTTGTCGTTGTCGTTGTTGTTGTTGTTGTTGTTGTTGTTGTTGTTGTTGTTGTTGTTGTTGTTGTTGTTGTTGTTGTTGTTGTTGTTGTTCGTCGTCGTCGTCGTCGTCGTCGTGTCGTCGTCGTCGTCGTGTCGTCGTGTGTCGTGTGTGTGGTGTGTCGTGGTGTGGTGTGGTGTGGTTGTGGTTGTGGTTTGTTGTGGTTGTGGTTGTGGTTGTGGTTGTGGTTGTGGTTGTGGTTGTGGTTGTGGTTGTGGTTGTGGTTGTGGTTGTTGTTGTTGTTGTTGTTGTTGTTGTTGTTGTTGTTGTTGTTGTTGTTGTTGTTGTTGTTGTTGTTGTTGTTTGTTGTTGTTGTTGTTGTTGTTGTTGTTGTTGTTGTTGTTGTTGTTGTTGTTGTTGTTGTTGTTGTTGTTGTTGTTGTTGTTGTTGTTGTTGTTGTTGTTGTTGTTGTTGTTGTTGTTGTTGTTGTTGTTGTTGTTGTTGTTGTTGTTGTTGTTGTATTCCGCTGTCTCAACCAACAACTTAAAGTCCAAAGATCCGTTCCCAAATAGCCAGAAAGCTGCCGCATCACAACCAGTTGCAAGCTACACGGGGAACTAGCCATGTTCAACCGTTTTGAAGGAACCTTTCCGGGAAAAGGGAGGCTCCTCCATCAAACAAATCGCGCAGGGGTTCCATGTTGAAGCTAAGGCTTGGTCAACCTTCCCTGTCAGCTGAAGGAAACACTCCGCTACAAGAAGCGGGAGGGCAAGCTAAGTTGTAGATTGACATAGGTTATATCTCGCTTATAAGTCCCCGAAGTGGAGTTAGCCTTGGTTGTCGCTGGACTACTAGGTCCTCCAGTAAGTAGAGAGGTTAGAATAAGGGTACCCTTTTTTTCTGTATTCTATTTTAGTAGGGGAACCCTCCCCAAAAAAAGGGTGAGAAAGGGCACTACTGGGGGACCTAGACCATATATAACCCAGGCGGCTCACCATGTACTAACTTAGCTGAGCACCTAGGTACCTATGCTGCATGACTGAACAGTCGCCAGCGGTAGCCAGCACGTTTTGGCGACATAAACTGTGAGGCAAATGTTGCCTGGGTGCTAAAAGGAGGTCTGAACAAGTCACTCATGTTCTGTTGGTTTTCGTGTTGGTGCGTCAACAAATATTGGCTATTTAGCACCCGGTGGCAAACGGTTGATCTGGTTTCCATTCCTTTCACCAAACATGCTTGCCATATACTGAATGAAGCATTTCGGGCGAAAAAAATGTGGAAACAAACACCTAACAATATAGCATGCATAACATGCACGAAGTTTCGTTCAGCATTGCCAGTACTGTTGTCAATTTGGGGTTTGGGACCTGGGGGATAGAATTTGCCACAAACACCAGAAGAACTCTCCGATGTTTTCCCGTGTTCATGACGGCCATGACGGTTGCAGCTTCTCAGATTGCTGGGGGCTTACACAGCACCAAAGCAAGGGCTGCCAAAGCCAAACCAGCGGTTTGACCGAAAGGAGCCGCCAATGTTTGGGCTGGTTGTCAGGGAACGAACAGGGTTTTTGAAGATGAACCAATAGATGGCTTTAAAGAAAACTATCAAATAATGGTTCATTGGGTTGATTGTTTCATACCCTGCTGAGAAGCAGCAAGACCAGACTGAGACACTCTGGGGAGGTCCCTTGAAAACCGTCTCAAGGGAGAATTTCGAATTCCATCCCTTCGTTTAGCAAAACCATGTAGAGGACACAGCCACTTTAGGGTGTCCTCCTGGGTGTTGTGGGAAAGGATGTGAGTCCCAGCAATTGTCTGCCCAATGGACAATAAACTACACAAGTGTTTTGACCAAACCTCCTATAACAGGCTTGCTTGCTCCCAAACATGCTGCGTCCGGGGTTGTTCTCCATCCAAAATCCCGATCGGCTAAAGGAGCCACCCTGAAGGAATACGCCCATCTTCAGTTTGCTCTCCATCGCGCGCGCATCCCTTAGGAACCTTAATGACTCTGACGTGCAATGAACCATCAACCCCTTTCCAAAGTATGGCCAAACACGAAATGCCCCACAGGTCTGCTCGCTTGAGTGGGTTGGCCAAAACAAACCAAGTTGTTTAATTAAGTCGTGCCACGTGTTATGGTCCTCCCTCTTTGGGTATGAAGTGCAGCATCTCGTTTGTGCACTTTGGTTGTGATGTGGCCCAAGCCACCCACCAATCTAGGGGTACCTTCCCCATTCACTGATTCTGGGGGCAGTACAGCTGGAATCGCGGCAGATTGAAACGTGTTTTACGTTGTCGTCGCTTCGGTAAATCGAGCTCAATATTCTAGGGGAACCTTCCATTTCCATTCTTCTCGGGCATCCTTCTTTCTACAAAACCAGCCAAAACCCGGGGGGAAACAGCTGGCTTTTTGAAAAGAAGGATGGTTGAGAAGAATGGAAAAGGAACCACCCCCTAGAACCAAGCCTCAAGACCCCAAAGGCTTAAAGGCGTATCGCCGAGGCGCCGAGTTGTACAAATGGCCGCCAATGGTGCCAGCATCCGAGCAGTCCATGCCCTGGTGGATGTGCACGCCGCAGCAATTCGCGTCGGTGCACTCAGCCTAGGTCTCAGATTCAAACGATAAAAGGACACCTATGATGATGTCTATTCTAAAAACTTGCTGGTGCTCGGGAGGGAATGAGGCAATGAACCTGGAGATTCCCTTGAAGGAAACCATAGGGGATGGTTGATAGGGAACATTCCCTCATTCCTTGCCTATCGCACCAGCAATAAAATTATATCCCAAACAGTAGGTGCACTACGCACTTGGATATAACTGACTATAACGCACTTGTAAGTCACCGGTTCAGTGGAGTTAGCCTTCGTATGGTTGGTTATGACCCAAGTGGCGAATACACCAAACTTTGGACGAACATGTACGAGGAAACATGTGCTGTGAATGTAACATCATATGTCTATACATATATGTAAATATACATATTGTATAATATGTTATATATATATATATAATAATATGTATTATATATACGTGCACTATGGTGCATCAACTTAAACATGAATAAGCATAGAGGGACCCCAAGGTAAGGGCCTTCAGAATGGGTGAGACCAACGACAAAGCCTCGGATTGAGTATCTGCATTGATCCAAGTTGACTCCTCGGAACCTCCCCAAGACCCTGCCACTGCCAAAGCCAAACCACCCAAAAACGACCAATTTGCATTTTGCCCCCCATCTGTCGCCTGCTTGGGGAAAATGAGGTACGTAGGCATATCTCTGTATGCATGTGTATACATATATATATATAATATATATATATATGTAGATATTTGTATACCAAAGGCAGGAAAGATGTGATACATACATACATCATCTTGTCAAGCTTAGGGCTTTGCCCACAGGCGCCTTACCTCCCTTTCCTCAGGCGTAAATGGGCAGGTAGCTCCCATCCTGCTGTGACCATCAAAAAATATAGGGCAACTGGGGTACCTAGTGTCTCTTTGGGGGGGTCCTTGGGGTGTGTAAGGTAAAATGTTCTTGGCGGAGTGTTTGAAGGGAAAATACGATTGTGGGGGGTGATTGAAAGGCCAACCAATAGGAAGCCGCCCATTTTCGAAGTTTCCTCTCCGCATTTCGGGGGAGAGGACCACCTCCGGATGGCATTCCCAACCAACAAAATTTGATTGGCATTCCCAACCAACACAGGGTTTGGACAGCCTTTACACCCTTCCTCAGGCTAACATTGAAGCAACCTGGACATTGGATTACTTATTTTCATCATTGGCCTTCTGGTAACTATGAGTGTCGGTCAACACAAATTCTCTAGTCTGTTTTAGTAGAAAAACCCTCCCCCCCAAAAAAAAGGTGAGAAAGGGCACCTAGCTGGGCCTAGGACACACCCCTGGTCCTTCCTTCTCATCTTGGCAGGTCGAGCTGCGTCGCAGCGCGAATCCAAACCGGAGGTGAAGATCCAAGACAGGGTCTGCATGCCGGTCCTCGGGACGCATTTTCGACAGGTGAAATTCTGGTGAGGCATTCACAGGACCCAACTAGGACCCAACTAGGGGAGGGGGCAGTGGGGGAGGGTTTTTTTAGGGAACGGCGTTTTCTTTCAAGGAGTTGACTGGATGTCTCTCAAAATTCCGGGGGATAGGCATTCATAAAACCTAGCTACTTTCGGTACAGGGGTATCGGAGTACAGGCATTCATAACCATATGATTTCTTCTGTCGGCGCTGCCGTTTCTCGACCATGATGCACCGATCAACTTGAGCCCAAGGGACTCCCAATCAGGGAGGAAACCACATGGAACTACGATTCTGGCTCAAGATTCGCAGGAGCAAGCCTGACAAAACTGACCCTGGCACTTGCAAAGGGATGAGAACATCAGGGGCAAATCGTCTTTGGGGTAGGCTAGGCGAAAACTGGGAAACCGCAAGGTCGGGCTTCAAGTGTGTTCTGGGGGCAGAAGATGTGGATAACCAAAAGGTCAACCAAAACAAAGCGTGGCGCTTCTTTTCGGGGGTGAGTGTATTCTATGCACCGACTGGGCCGAGTTGATGAGGCTAGCAGGCTTACTTTATGTCCCATCACCCCAAGAACCAATCCATCTTCCAGTGGTCCATGGAGGGGGATGCAGACCTGCTGAGTTCGTCGAAGCCGAGTCGCGTGGAGGTCACTTGGAGCATGCCTTTGGGCATCAGGGCACCCGAGTAGCCCGGGTAGGCGCCAAAGCTGCCCACAGCTGCCTCCACAAACCCCATGGAACTCAGTGGAAAATATGGTGGAACGGTTTTTGGGCTCCCTCAGATCCCCCGCTAGAAGTTTAACTTTTAGAGGGTTGAATGGAAACTACCACTAAGCACTAAAAGGTTAAAAAGCTACGGGGATGGCTGGGAGCCACCAAGTTTTCCGGGGTAGTCAAAAAAAAGGGCCCAAGCCTTCCATTTGCCTTTTGGCCCCCTGGAAGAAAACAGAATCATATTATATTCCAGTAGAGATAAAGTCCCTCTAAAACCAACACGGGAAAACATGTACTTACGCAATGAAAGAAGAACGTATTTTCAGGCCTATTGGGCAGCATTGAGGTCGAATTAGGCAATATCACCCCTGATGGGAAAGTCTCTTCAGCGGAAAGGGCTAACATCCAGCAGCCCCCGATGGAATCACTACACCCAAGGGGATCAAAAGCGAGTGTATACATATCGTCTCATGTAAAATATATGTCATATGTCACACTCTGAGCCTCTAATAGGCTTTTTGACGCCCCTTGACCATGCATCTTCGGGCACGTGGTGATGATGGACAATGTCAGCACAAAGCCGCACTGCACGATCAATCGCTACGGGGATCAGCACTTTTAGGACGTAGTGTGAGAAAATAATACCCATCCCCTTTTTTGAGGAAAAACATTGCTGCTGTCAATCGCACGTTTTGGCCGCGCAACTCCAGCGCTCGCAATTCCACCGATCAACCTGGGAGCCCTTAGTCATCAATTTAAGTATTTACCGACCCCCAGGTGGATTTCCTGTTCAGGACATGAACAAACCTACAGGCTTATCTCAAAAACGGGGAACCCCGAAAAAATGGTCTCGTTGTCATGTTGGTTTCCCTTTAAGACCCAACCAAAAGGGGGGGGGTCCGCACAAATTGTTTTTTTTTGAACCACCCAGAAAACCTGCTCCGAAGGCGCCGGTTGCGATTTGTGCCCAGCAACCACATTTGAGGTGGCTCCCTATTTGAAGTTCACTCAGCAATGTCCAGGGTCAGTCTGCTTGACTGGAATAAACCAAAAACAACAGCGCTTTTAGTCTTTGGAAATATAGTTTCTCCTAAACAAGCAAACTTTCTTTATCCTTCTCAACCATCCTTCCCGCACCGAAACAAGAGGATTCTCGTTCGACCCTCTCCGATGCCATTCCTTCTGACCGCCGCAGCTTCCGCCATGGTTGTGGAGAGACATCCTTTCTGTGAGACGCGCTTGATGCCCATGACGACTTATTCGACTTATTCATTCAACATGAAGTGTCTGGGTCCGATTCCCTTCATATTACAGAAAGTGCTTTCTGGGCTTCCATTTGCTTTTTCGCCCCCTGAAAAAAATGAACGCATAATTCCAGTAGTGAAATCGATTCCATTTAAAACTAACCGGGCAAAATGCAACATGTTCCTTTCAGCCCATAGAAGCGGGTATCATGGAGGCTGGGGGGAGGTGGGGCTATTTGGGCTTCCCCGCCCTCTCGCTCCCCCCCAGCCCCTATAATCACTATTACAGGACCTCCGCAGATCCACCAAAAACCGCTTCTCAAGAAACAGTTCAAAAAACCCAATCCCAAACCGACGCCCAAGACCCAAACCCCAAAACTCCCAAAACCCAAATCGACGCCCACCCCAACTCCAACCCAATTTCCGCCGCTTCCGTCGCCTCGTGGATGAGGCCGCAGGCCACCCTCGCCCCCGTGAAGTCGTGCACTACGAAGGCGCGGCCCAAAATGTCCTCAGGCGAAACAAAAAAAAAGCCCGAAAAGGCGGCCGTAAAGTGGATGGTTGCGATTTTCGAAACGAGAACATTTGCTGGTATTTGCAGGGGAGATCATCAGAAACCAGGGTTTCTTAGGTGGTGCAGGAATTCGTCCATCCACCTTAGGGTCAGAGGAACTTTCAAAGGATAGAGACCAACACATCCCTAAAATCATCTGGTTCGCAAGAAACCCCTCCCAACAGTTGGAAAATGCAACGTTCAACATGGCCAGCATGTATCCTTTAGCCAACCTGATCAGGGATCCGTTCGCAAAAAAATGAACCCTGTTTTGATGGTAAATCTCATATTTTGGGCGGCACCTACCACGCAAACAAGGACCCTGCAATCCGCTCTGAAGATTTGGCAGCTCACGCTGCCCGTTGCAAGGCTTACATCAAGCCCAAACCCTTCACTGATCTCTTTGGGGCTGGAACGTTAGGATTCACATTCCAAGAAAAACAAAACACATTAAATCCAACATTTACAACCAAACCAACAAAAACTCGATAACTCAAACAAGAAGCAACAAACAAAGGGCAGCTATGATTGCTGGATTTTTGGTGTGCTTGGAATTCTTGTTTTCTCTTCTTGTTGCAATGAAATTGTGCTCTGTCCAAACCCAGAGTAACATGGCTTCATGCACTATACTACTAATTCAGAAAATATACATCTGCTTTGTGCAACAGGTACCCAAATGTTCGTTTTGCCCAAAGCAACTTGCTCAGAGAACTGGCGCAACGAAACATGCGCAAAGAAATCGCACGGAAGACCGAGCTGAATCACTTGCTCAAAACCCGGTATCAAAAATGGTCGACCTAGAACCATGCTTCAAGAACTAAGAAGGCGGATATCCGCAGCTGTTTATGGCTGGGATCGTCAACAGAGTAAATTAGATTTTCTTGTTTTTGCCTTCTAGCTTTTTGTTGTGCAAGGAGTACCAAAAGTTTTTTGTGTGGGTCCAGTTTCTATAATTTACAGAGGCTTCTGGCATGTCTACGTGTTGATACATGTTTTGCCTGGAGTGAGTCTTTTCTTGGAATTGTGCATTCAAATTGTTCTCTGTCCAAAACTAGAAGAAATGCACATGATGGACTCCAAGCCTGAGTATCTGCGCTTCTTGTGTGTTTGGTTTGCAACCTAGGTTACAACCCTTGGTTGGAGCCCAGGTGGCTAAACCTTGCTATGGTTACCCGAAGGCCCAAGAAAAAGGCTCCCGCCATTGTCAAGGCTCGAAGGTTACCCGTGACAGAGAGAGCAACCGAGTCACATACAACCTGCTAGCTATCCTATTGACATTGGTCATGGGACCCCTTCGCCAAGCTGGCTTTCCCGTTGAGTTTCCGGGCGAAACAACACCAAAAGCTAGGTCCTCCAGTGGAGAGGTTAGAATAAGGGTACCCTTTTTTCGGTAGTTTATTTTAGTAGGGGAAGAACGGGCACCTGGCTGGGGGACCTAGAAAGGGTATCCCTCAGTAAACAGAATCCATCTGATCACTTTGAGCCAAGCGTCATCGCCCATGATTCCTGTTGCAACCATCACATCCACGTCCTCGGACGGGGTAGAGCTGGCGTTGTACCTGCGAAACAGGCAAGGCGAAACGGGTGGCTTACCACTAAACTTGTCTTCCCAACAAAGCATGAAGCCCACAAACGTGCTATGAGACAAAGCCGCGGATCTTTCTCCTTGCAACAAGTCTCTGAATCTTGGTGGTGCCCGAACCTACATCAGGTACATATGTTTTCAATCTGAGGTGACTGCTCAGAAAACAAACACACACTTTTGAGCCTGTGCCAAAATGATGAAGAAACGTGCAAACGGGAAAGCTCCGAAGACCAGGCAGGGTAGCACATCGGTCCCTAGAGGGAAGCCAAAGGCAAGCCAACCAATTGTCTACCCATGTTGGTCTTCTTGCCAAACCCGTCATGCTACAAGACTTGATGCTTGGCAGTCGTTTGTAGTTGGGTGTATTTAAGACCATATATGGAATATCAATCGTTTAAAAGTAAGCTAGATTTACAGAAACGCCGAAAGGGTACAACTCTGGAATTCAAATCCGGGGGGAGGTGGGGTTCCCCAAAAGAAGATCCCTGTACATACACAGTGTTTTGTTTAAGTTCCATGTTTGAGGGTACCCTGCTCGCTTTGGTTTTCAAGGGAAACCAAAACTGGGCTGTCCTCAGATCCCCTGCTAGGGGATAAACGTGTAGTGGGCTAAATGGAAGCCCCCACTAAACCCCAAAAAACAACAAAAGGCTAAGGGGATGGAAAATAACATCCCGGTGCTGGCACAGCTCTCTCTGGCTCGGTGCATGATGGTGAGCCAGGGATCGACTGGGTAGGCCGTGGAGTTGTAGAAGTGGCCTGCGAACCAGCGAAGATCGGGGAATCCCGGAAAAAAAAACGTGGGGTTGTCTTACTCACTTCCTGAGTGGATTAGCCAACAAAAGTCCTGGAACTTTTTGTTGACCACTAAAGTGGTCTTTCCAAAAACTATTAAGCCCAGGAACTCAGGGCGTGAGCTTAAAACGAGGGCACCCCGAACAAGGCGGTGTTTCCTCGTGGCTTTCCCATAAATCCAACCAAAATCGTGCTCTCGAAATAAAAAAACAAAAGAAGCGGAAACACACACACACACACACACATGGAACGGGCAGGTTCTCTAGTAGCTTCCCCATCCTTTCCAGGCATCTGTATTTTACAGGCAAACCGAGAGAAACATAAAGCTGGCTTTGGAATGACTGCAAAGACTGGGACGGGCATCAACCCTCGCTGACGCCGTAATCTTCTCATGCGGCCCAAAGGACCAAGAAAACGATCACGGAACATCTGCCGTGAGCAAATGTGGGGGCTGATCAATGTTCCCTTTGGCCCTCCCCCCAAATGACCATGGGTAACTTCTCCCATGGGGGAAATGTCATCTTAGTGGTTTTCAACCAATGGACATTCCATGTTCATCGGACCTCTTGATCAACCCCTGGGCAAGCAACATGAAGTGCCTGAGAACGGCACTGGATGTCTCCTGAGACGCGCTGAAAGCTCACTCTGGAGGTAATTATACAGAAAAGCTCTGGGTGTGTAGCTGAAAGCCGAACACGGATGTGCCGTTTCCTTTTCTCCGATGAGTGAATCTGAACCAGGGTAAAACTTGAACTGTGGCCCGTCTTTTGCAGTGGAGAACACGCGCCGCGAAAGACTGACAACGCATAGATGCGTTGTATTCCCGCTCTCAAATACTAAGGGTTCCCAAGTAAAAGCCACACCCACGCCAGCATGGGCTTCGGTTCCTTTCCTGTGTCCCTTGCGCCAGAGGGAAAATCTCAAACATGGTACTTGGCTATCTAGAGGTTCTTCCTCTCTTTAGGTCTTTCCTTTTGGATCCTTTTTGGTACTTAGGCTACCAAAAGACACGCAAAGCTATGTGTCAGGCTTTCTGGCTTGACCCATTCGGCGCCTCCGATCAGCGACGCATCGGCGCAGGTTTTGCCCTCGTGGATGTGGACGCCGCAGCAGTTGGCCGCTGTACAGGCCTTGGAACGAATATGTCATGGGAACCCTGGATTCTTGATACGGAGTACCAAACATGTGGGTGATTAATTGACCAGGATATATTATATGTAAAAAACATGATATGCCCTAATTCATGGACTGTATCTCAATGGACGGGTAGGGTAGTGTATTCACGCTATACAAAGACAAATAGACGCACATGTTTCATGGGAACCCAGGAGTGATATGGACGTTAACCCCTTAATCAAGAGGGGTGAGTCGTCTAAGCTCAGCACTACCGTGGACATGCTCTCCACAGAAATCTTTCTCTATTTCTCTCAGAGGTCCATGACCATCCCCTCACACCCCGAAGCCCTATGGGTCGGGGCCAGGGACCAAAGAACCCATCTGGGTGAAATATAATATTTCGACAGCCTGAAATAAGGTGGTTTGGGAGCTATCCCCACAGAAACCACCATTTGGGGCGAGGTCGTGTGAGGTCGTTATAACTCACCCAGATCCATAGGATAGTTTACATTTGAGGGAGACTGTCCTTCTGGGTTTGTTTTGTTGAGCGACACCAATGGAGTCCCGCTGTGCTTAGATATCCAGTTTTGGGATGATGGGAAGATGTTAAAAAACACAGAGTCTAACCTGTTGCACAAACCGCTCACGGGGAAAGATGAGCATTTCTCAGCTGGATTGTGCTGCCTTTCTCTGATGTTGCCAGGTCCGTATAAAATAAGATCCCTTCGAGCCACCGCAAGCATCCAGTTGGCATAGAATGGCAACATGCCATTCTCAAGCATCTAGTTTCTCCCATTTTCTCCACCAATTCTGTTCGAAAACTTGCCATGTCCATTGGGTTTTGGGCAGTTCTTTGAAGAGAAGGAGGGATACCAAGTTGCCAACGTCTCTGACAAGTTGAGATGTTGGCCAGTGAAAACTCAACAACAGGTTGGCCGCATCCCTGCAGGCATATCACCCACCTACTGTGTGGATGGTTGCGATATCCAATTCGCACCACTTACAAACCATGGTTCAAACCATTGTTTGTTGGTTATTTGAAAAACCATCAGAAACCAGGGTTTCTGCACGGTGGGAAATGGATTTCGTCCGTCACTAGCACGTGTCACGCCATCTTGAACTGGACCTCGCCAGTCGCTTTTTGCGCGTTCCAAACTCTTGGGACTCCATCTGTAGCTCCCGGAGGAAAGCGAAGCCACGAGCGCGGAACCTGTCGGAAGTTGAAGGAGATCCCAGATGGCTGAAACCGCCAGCAAGACCAAGAGCGGAATCATCCTGACCAATCTTGCTCCTTGTGCGAGAGAAGCAGTTGACACGGTCTTGCCTTGATGCAGACGCCAGCCAACAAAAAGCTGGAAGCGCTCGATAACTCAACAGGCAAGTAAACCGTGTCGGGGAGCCTGTAAACAATGTCAAACTGCAACTTCAAACTCCAATCTTGTCTTGGCATTCGGGTGTATTGCTTGATACCTGGTTTGGGGTTCTCAAGGAAAACAAAACAAATACCGCCCACGGGAGGTGTTCGAAACCAATTCTAGGTCCTCCAGAGAGGCTAGACTAAGGGTACCCTTTTTTTTCCAGTCTATTTTAGTAGGGGAACCCTCCCCCCAAAAAAGAAATGGTAAAAGGACACTACCGGGGGACCTAGTATTAGACAAGACCGCTTCATTTCAAGGCTGGCAGCGCCTGGGCCGCCGGCTGAGGAACATCTGGGATCCACGTCGGACAAGGACCAGGACAGCGTCTGTGTGCCATCGCTACCTGAGCTTTCGCTTTTTTTTGGTTGTGGGTATATGTGGCTGTGGGTCAAAAATAGGCTAACCTCAAAATGGCTTGCCCTGGTAAGTGGACACATGGACCAAAATCTGCGGTCCCCTGTGCTTAATTTTGACCCACACCCATGTCTTTTTGTTCGCATACCCAAAGACTGGAAGACCGCCTTCCTCCGACGGGCTGGCTTCCGTGTTAGGGCTAAGGGTATATGCCTGTGCCGATTTGTTTGAAAGGTCGCCAAAAGGGTCCACGGGCCGTATGCTTGACAACCCCCATATTGGGGTTCGTGTTGTTTTGAGGCTCGGTACTGTACCCTTTTCACCTGGGATTGAAGAGAAGCCAAAAGGAAACCCCACCCATTTTGGGAGTCCAAATCCATTTTGTGACACATACCGTCCCTCCACGGTGTTTTTTTCACGGCACTTCCATTGCAAGAGGAAGTGAAGCCCACCCTTACGGGTTCCTGAGAACACCCGTTCCTCACCGCCTGAGTGGATTGGCCGAAGGAGTCTAAACTTGGTGTGACATGGTCTTCCCGATACGTATCAAGTCTTGCAAAGTGAGTGCACCATCCCCTATCAAGAAGATGATGCAAGATGATTCATGACGCATGAGGCTTGGCCTTGATCTTGGCAACAGCAATTCCACAAGACCCAAGCTTCCATTTGCTTAAGTCGCCCTGGAAAAACAAACACAAAAACACGAAAACAGTAGTCATAGATTCCCCCTTAAAACCAACATGCAAACCATATTTGTAAGCAAGTGAAAGCAACAGTTCCACACTCCTCTCGGTGGACCCGAGGAAGCCATTTGCTCCTAGGGGTTGCCTTTTGACCCATGTGCTTCTTCAAGGAAAGCAAGGGACCCGATGGGACGCCCTGGAGAGTTTCTACCAGAAAAAAGAAAAAGGGTGGCCCTGAACTAGACCAAGTATGGCCTGTTCTAAATGGAGGTTGGCTCATCATTGCAACTGGGAAAATGATGATCTTAACCCGTGGTTGCCGTCGACTCCTCTGCGAAAAGTTTAGTGTTTTTGTTTTTGGTAGTTTTTCTTTTTCGTGAGTGAAACATCAACAGTTTCGCAAACTGGTAAAAGTCCAAAGATCCAACCAAATAGTCATACAGAAGCCAGAGGATTCTTTGGAATTATCCTTTCCCTTTTGTTCGGGACCCAAAGGCAGTCCGGCGGAGCCAAAATTCGGCTTCCGAGTCGCTTCGTAGGGCCACAACGCCAGTGACGCTCAGGTCGCCTGGCAGAAAAAAAGAGGAAAACGGGGCCCATGCATTCCCCACAATTGAGCCTTCTTTTGCAAAAAACTAACAACTTATGTTTCGAAAACTCAAGGTTCCCGAAAAAGACATGAAGTGAATAAAACTCGATGGAAGGGTCCCATCTGCCATGCCTGCAACTCTGGAGGAAAGACTTTGGGGCCCTCGCAACAGGAAGCCAAAGACCCCCTGCAAAGTGAACACCCCAAAGGGCTTGGCAGGGCGAAACGGGTAGCTAAGTCTGGCAATGGCAAAACTTTCCCCTCAAAATGCAAACTTGCTTGCCTTCATGTTTACTTTCGAAGGTGTGTACATGTTTGGAGGGTAGCCTTTTTGCGGTGTTCAAGGAGAGGGGCCCTAAGAGCATTGCGGCAACCAGTTTGAGGGGGTCCACTTCCTATTTTAGCTCACCCGCTTCCCTTGTTTCCAGACTCCAGAATGCATCTCATGTCTTCCAGGTCATCCAGTAGAGAGGTTAGAATAAGGGTACCTTTTTTTCCTGTAGCCTGTTTTAGTAGGGACCCCTCCCAAACAAAAGGCGCAAAAGGGCACCTAGCTGGGGGACCTAGTACACCAAAAAAAAAAACTGCACTCACTTCGTTGGGGAGCATCGCTTTCCTGAGACCCGTCATCCAAGGACGTGACTCAAGGCCTGAACCGAAACGAGACGTCAGCCCTCCCGCCTGAGTATCCCGGATAGCCCGCGAAGCTACTCACAATGGCCGCGTCGCTGGCCCGCGTCGCGGGCAGCGACAAACCTGAGCGGGGCCCGAGCTCGGGGATCCAAAAGCATTCTGGCGTCCTCGTTTCCTCAGTCCCCTACACCTGGAGTCTCCTTCTGACCCTTAAAACATGGTTGGTCCCAAAGCCCAAAATAAAGGGGTGGACCCGTTTTTAAAGGGTCATAGAGGCTCCAAGTATACCAATAACGGATCCAAAAGGCAGGTTGCTGCAGAAGGTGCGGCCTGGTGTCCAATCTGCTCTTCTCTGGCCGCCTTCTTACCAAGGGCTGGCGAGGATTTACCTCTGCACAAAGTGTGTATTCTTCACGGAAAAGCTGGTAACATCCACGTCTGGTTTCCTCAGTCCCCTACACCTCCAATAGCGCACAACATGTCACTTGGGTTGCTTTCTGTTCCCTGCTAAACGTGACTAACTTTTAGTGGTTTAATAGTTGGCAAAAAGCTAAAGTCCTAACATCCAAGCAAAATGCACCAATGTGTCATCACTACTTACCAACTCTTGAGCCCTCTGCAAGCGACCAACTTCTTGTGGGTCCAATTCGGAAAATCCTCCGCTTACCAAAAAGAATAAACTCCAAAGATCCGCTCGCTCGCCAAGAACCCCATGACGCTTCTTTCACCGCCTCGAGGGGTGGAAGCACAACTTGACTTTCCTATTCTCAGGATAAGTGACTCTCATTTATTGGGGAACGTATTCTGGGTTGTTCAAAATGCGATGTCCAATCCGAGGTTCTGCCATCATTGGGCAAGGGAAACCATCTCCCCCTGGCAGGATCTTGCACATGGATTTTGCAGATGTTGTGTTCAATCTCAGAAACGCTAGTTTGAAGTCCATCTCTGACAATCTAAAATAAACAACAAACGTGACCCCTTTAAAAGCCCTCAAGCTGCCGGAAGTTAGGCCGAAGACTTGAGGGCAAGCTCGGTGAATACCAAGTCGTTTGCCAAACCAGCGAACCCGGATGCAGGAAAGTGGCCAACACCCAAACAAAAGGACTTCCTTTGGACACTGTTTTTGAAGCTGACTTAGAATCGAGCATCTGCAGCAGAAAAACCTGTTGGAGAAATTCGTGGGGTTGCCCCGAAGCTGACAAACTTCCACCCCAAATGGCATGCATTCCAAAACTTTATCTCCGACAACTTACTCTCCCCTTGGTACACATCCGTTTCCTGTTGCAAACCAAAAGAAAAGGGTACGCTGTTTGGGAACCCTTTGGTGTTCCAGGGATTCCCCATTCAAATTCATGGAAAGTGTATTAATCGAGTAGCAGGGCGGATCCTTCGTGTGAGCTCATCAAATCAAGTCTGATGTGCCTTAGGATTCTGCAAAGTACTCAGTGTATTTGGCACGCGGAAGGTCTTCCCTCCTTAACTCGTTTCGATTCCGCAACTGGCCCTCTGCTCAACTTCCCTCTGGTTTCGCTTGTGGCTTGGAGGTTCAGGGGGTGGCTTCTTTGCCCTCAAGAATCAGGGTTTCAAATCCCCAAACCAATCCACACCGCAAACTGAGGGTTTCCTGATCCGGGAATTGAATATATAGGGAGAAACCGGACAACTCGAAGCACCAATCCATCTCCGCGTGGTTCTATCAGTTTTGATACCATTTGTAATCGTCGAAAACAGACTGAGCAATCGGCTTGGCAACACACTTTCTGATGCTGTTCGGTTCCGTTTTGGGTGCGCGACCCGTCATGGAGATTTCCAAAAAGGGACCCCCTTGTGGTTCCCCTTCTGCAACCCCGATGGCCAAGAAACCCAGCAGGGCGAGCGCGCGAGCCATGGCAAGACACGCAAAAAGACACTGTCGAGGAACGGGAGGGCTTGGGAGCTGGGGCGCGCGGATGCGATTTCTGTGCAAAGTCTGAGCTCTGATATATATATATATATATTACATGTATATATATATATATTTATATTATCTTTGGCCAGCCTTAGTGCAACGTACTGTGGATGGACGAACTCCTGCACCATCCAACAAACCCTGGAATGATGATTCTGCTGTAAATACCAGCAAACAATGGTTTTCCATGGCTTCAAAGCGGCGCAGGATTTCGTCCATCCACTGTATGTTTGGAGAAGACCCCGACCAAAAAAGCATGGTGAACAAACCCAAGCTTCCAGGTATATGTTATTTATATAGTTGTGCCAGGAACAATGCCAGCTAAAACCACAGCTTCGCATCCAAGTAACTGCACAGCGTGACTGTTGCCCGTGAACTTCCTAAGTTTGTTGCCTGTTCGGTTGTAGTATGTTACCCTGCAGCAAGCAAACATAGCTGTGCCTCGGAATAAGGCCAACAACAGTGATGATTCAAGAGCATGTCACCACTCCACACCAAAGTAATGCTAACTTTGTATTGATCCGCAGGAACCAGAGCTAATATTACCAATGGCAGGTGGGTCCATTTCATCTGCAGCCGGCCGGCTGAGCTTGGTAAGTCGAAAAGATTACGTGAACAAATTGAAGGACCTGCCCTTGGTGAGACTATCTGCAAGACGGGTTCCGTCGTACGGGGCTGCACGCAAAGGAACGCTCAAAACCCATTGACTTTCGTAATCTGCCAAAACGGTTGTAAGGGTTTATATGGGTCTTACCCCCACCATCAAACCACGCAGTAGAGCCACCCATGTAGGCTGGCGTTGCCCAATTGGAGCAGAATTGGTCGGACCTCATATTTCTTGATGACTTTCAGGACACTTTGCTCAAGACCAACTTGGAAGGGTGTGTTTTCACGTGCATTCTGTATGTTGGGATCGGCATCTTTGGCCAGCAGAAATTCCACGAATTCGATGAAGTTGCTATCCAGACCATGCCAAACAAACCTGACCATGTTCTTTATCTTGAAGTAGATATCAGCTGCCTTGGGGCAATTCCGGCCAGTGTACTCTTTCTATGGAGAAACGACCGAATTGAAAACCCAACGTGGAGTGGTGGTGCAATCTGTTGCGTAGTTTGTTAACCTTGCCATACTTGTTTGCAATGAATTTCAATGAGGACCCCTTACATCCTAGTTGGACGTAAACCCCAACCTAAATGATGTCCGCCAAAGGGTCCCCTGTGAAATTTCACACCCATTCTGGAGCCCTCTGGCAGGCTTTTGTGACCCGGCTTTCGCATCTTGACATTCAAAAAAGGACTTCCAAACTCCCACGATGTTGAACCGGGCATTTGTTCAAGGTGAGGGGTCCTTTTGTAACGGGCTCCGGAAAAAATGAAAAGTAATCATCAAAACAGGAAGTTTAAAGCCAACAAATAGGCACCTTTTCGTCTCGGAGGTAACTCAAAACACAGACAATCCCTTCCGCGTTTAGTTCCCCTTTGCTTCTCAACAAAGCCACTGAGTGCCTGATGTCGTTTCAGGCTTGTACAAAAGAGACTCCTGGTCCAAGAGACCACTGCAAGAACAGGGGTGCACCAAATAAAACAAAACGGGTAGGCGCCCCCAAAACAACAAGTTCACCCCGAAACAAATCCCCAAAAACAAAAACTGGCCCTTCCCTAAGAAAAGGCTCCAAGCCTCAAAAAGGGACCCCCAAAACAACCAACAAAACTTCCCCCCGCTTTCTTTCGCCCAAGGGTCGCAGCAGCACCTCGACCTGACCCGCATCTCGGAGCGCCTGTCGCTGAGAAAAGAACTTGCAGCGAAGGGCCCCTGGGATGCGTCCCTTTTTGGCTTTAACAGGGATCCTTACATTATACACCTGAACACTGCCTTGTAAATGGTGGCTTCCCTTTATTTTGGTAGAAAAAGCCATGTTTCAATTGGGCAAAATGTATCTTTGAAGGACCCCTGTTTAACAGCTGGACTTGTTGTGGTCTCCACGGCACGGCGTGAGCAGTAACTTTGATGGTCCGGCCAGGTCTTATACTGTCGGAGCAGCATCGTGCTACTCCATACCGTCGCCTAGTTTTGCCTTTAATAAACAGATGATACAACGAACCCCTGCAAGAAAAGGCTCTTTTATTTGAACCCCAGACGAAAAGTACCGTCCTTGCGACAGCAGGGGCTTTTGCAAGTACTTGAATTGATGAGCAGCCCCAGGTTTTGGAAGTGCCCCCCCCCCCCCCCTTCGTTCCAAATCTCTCCCGTCTCAGCGCTAGCCCAGGCCCATCCATTCCGTCAGCTTGCAAGCGACCTCTGAGCACCGAAATCCGGTCCCTTCGAAGCATGCAATGCTGGGCTGCCCTCAGATCCCGCGCTAAAAGTTTAACTTTTAGTGGGTTAAATGGAAACTACCACTAAACACTAAACACTAAAAGGCTAAGGAACCGGATGCCTGGGAGCCACCAAGAATAGTCACACCTCTGGCCTCACCTCTGGCCACCCCTCAGGCAAAGGGTGGAGGTCTGAAGGCAGAGGATGAGACCCACGCAATTCGTGGCTATGCCCTTCGCAGCACCCAAGTCGACAAGAGAGTCCTTCGCCAAGAAAAAAAAAGGAGATCAAACAAATCTAAGCCAAGCTGCTCTCGCGTATCTTGGATTGCCATGTTTCTCCACGGTTTGGGAGTGAAATCCAGAAAACCGCGTGGTAAAGAGTTCAGGGTCAGGGGAAAACCTCAGCAAGAATCCACGCGAAAAACAAGCGCTCCACTCAATTCCTGAGTGGATTTGGCCAGAAAAGTCTATGGTTGCTGCTTGCCACTCTCCTGCAGTTTGCTAGTTGTTCGGGTAGTCGAGGGCCTTGAGCTACCGAAAGAAGGGAGGGCTGGCAAAGTGCTGATTTCACCTGGGGAGCCCTCGCGGGGGGTGATCATGGTTGATCAATTGGCCCCAAATGACCGTAAGCGACTCTTCCCAACCCACTTCCTGAGATAATTGGACAAGAAAAACAAACGAACTGTTCATATGATACAAATGGGCGTTCCCAAGAAGGGCAAAGTCAAGGAACTCAGGAGTGCACCCACAACGGCGGCAAACTACCAGCCTTCCAACAGCCATGAGGTTTTGCAAGACTAAACAGAAAGACTAGCGTGACACAAAAGGCAACTCCTGTCCGTTTCCATAGATGGAAAGCAGACCCAACATAACCAACTCCGGCAGTTTTATCGAACTATCAAGCGAGTTTGAGTGACCCCTAGTAAGGAGGGATTAGGGCCAAATAGGGAGGGGAAATGAAGCCGGCCTCCAGGACAAAGGCGGGAAACGCCTGGGAGACACATCGCGACGTGTTCGGATCTGTATCCATTCGGATCCCGATGGCTTTTGAGCCGCAGGTGTGAGGAGGGATCTGGGTGCAAACGAAACAGGCCCCAGGATCCTTAGGGTTCAACATGGCTTTAGGGTTGACACGAAACAATGGGGATCCAGCCGCAACAAAGACAACCAAGAAGACTAACACTGGGAACCTTGACTTTAAACTCGTCAACTCTGGAAATGCGTGCATGTGCAACATTGGGTGCTCTACAAACGAACCACCCCCAATGATTTCTCTTTAGGACAGCCCATAGCGGAGGACACTTCCACAACGGCTCATCGCTTGGAGTTTGGGGGCCCAACTTACTGGTAAGCCATCGCCCATGTGAGGCTATGCCATGGAAACCAGCTACAGGATTTTCTACTCGCAACATTATAAGGAGTGCGTGTAGAATTGTCTGTACCACAGCGGGTTACGTGGAGTTTGGCTATATCTCCGCTGCACGTATGGGTTACTGTATGTCGTACGGAACCAGTGGGGGTGTGCACGCTGAGGATGGACAAACTCTGTTACGCACCAGTTTGCTTGTTGCTGATCCCAGCATTGATGAGGCTTCTTCCATCCCAAACTGGTGCAGGATATTGTCCATCCATAGTATAGGTTACACGGAACGGAGCCTGTATGTGTTGGGGGCACTGAAGTGTGACTTGTTGAACGGGGGCCCACCAAAAGATGAATCCAGCTTTTTTCCCGGCTTGTTCCTACGAAAAGCGACGCGCAAACACGTCTTTGGTCCTAAGCATTCCTCCTCTGGCCGGACCCTTAGCAACTTCCAACCTTTCTGGTGGGAGTTCTAAACGGGGAACAAAACATGACTATGCCTAGTAAAATGTGTTTTTCCCTGGCCCTGTGAAGCCACCAAACAAAAGGTAATTCCCCACAACAACCCAAGACAAGGGTATCCTGTTTGCTGCGCTTGTTCTACAATAAACCCATAGACCAATAAGAGCTCACATAAATCACTGGAGCCCACTTTTGGGCGAAAACGCGACTGGGACAGAGCGTGGCGAAGGACCTTCCTTGGATAGACACCCCAAATCTGCCCCAATCCCCAGCTTCTTCATGCCCTTTGGCTTAAACCCACCAAAAACGTGCTCAGATTCTGCTTCATAGCCAGCCACATATTTTTCCCTCCCACCAATTAACGTGGAACCTGACGTTCGGCGGCTCCTAATTTTGGAGTCAGGTTCGACATCCCAAACAAACGCGTTGTCATAGTTGCGCGGAAACCGCAGATTCCCTTGTCTCCGTGAAGCTTGGTCCAATCCTTTCGCTTTTGCGAGGACTTCTCCCTCGCCTCGCGCGAAAGCTTGCGCTGGCGGCTGGCGAAGCCATCGGCGCGCTGCTTCGAGCAGCAGGCGCCGGCCTTGGATTTTTCACCCGAAAGTTACGCTGGAAAGTTCCAGCCGTTCTTTTCAAACATTGTTCTTTTCAAAAACCAGCCATGTTCCCATGAGTTTCCGAGAAAGAAGGATCCCGGGAAAGAATGGGCCTAGACAAGTGAGCTGTCACCTTCAAAGGTGAAGAACAACAACCTCTCAATATAGGGGGGGTAGTACACAAAACGTACGACATTTCGCTCAAAATATCCAAGCTCCTCTAGTTGGTGTGTGGATTGGTAGGGGCAAGTAGCTAGAAAACCCTCTACATAAGCCAGTGGCTCCAAATCCGCAAAGCACCAATCCAAACCTGATCAAAAGCCGACATGAGTTGTTCAACAAATATGCCGTGGTGTTTCAATACTTGAGATAGTTCCGCTCTCGAACTCTTCAAATCAAGCATTGTAATGACATTATTAACACGATGCTGAACTTGTCGCGGAACGACTAACACAGTCTCTGATCGAAACTCAACATGACATATATAGTTCAAACTGATCCAAGTCGCAATGCTATACATTGTTGAACATAGAGTTAAGTTCAATTGTTCAGTCTCTTACACAGAATTCCTTGAAACTAGCTCCAACAATGGTTGACTAGTTACACGTTCAACGGTTTAACCAATTGGTAAAATGTCAACATCAACTTAGTTGATGACATGCATATCCTGTACATGTTGAGGGACACGACCCCCCTCACATTCGCTAGGGATTTCCTTTGCCCCTAATGATTTATGGAGAAAACAGGGCATATTTTGACAGGGCACCTCACATCAAAATGAGCTTGTCTGGAAATAGGAGCTCCCCACCAAACAAAAGAGTGCTGTCCTCGTATTCAAGCCACTCACCAAGGCACCCCAACAAAGAACCAAGGACATCAACCAAAGGTAGAAGGGTCTTGGTTGCGGCTGACCCCTCTGTTTCCAGACAGTTGTAGTCCAACGATCCAACCATATAGCAATAAAGGGGTGTCCTTGATTAAATGGAGAAGCCCCAATTATGTTCATAGTTTCCTCCTCATTCCCGAGATGTCCTCGAAACTCGCGAGAATCACACGGTTGTGTCTCCAATCGGGCGAAAGTGTCTCGGTTTTCAGCCAGCACAGCAAAGCTTCGCAAGTTTGACTCGGTCAAAATATCACCTCCCTTCAAAACTCTGTGAGAACCAACCTCCCACTTGAAGCCAAGCACACCCTTGAAACCAAACCCACCAACGAGCAATGTGACACCCGGCCGGCCGGGCCACCGAGTGCGGCCCCTTGCGGCAACGCGCAGCGGCCATGCGAGAGGCATTGAATCGATGCCAAGCGAATGCGGACCCCTTTCCTGGAAATCATTTTTGATGTGAAGCAACATCTCTGAGTAGGTGTGGCTACATGAGGCACGGCCGAAATTACTTAGCAAATACTAAACTTAGCAGAAGTAATTTTGACGGTCCTTCATGTCTCTGAGGTGTGGCTATTACCTGCAGTCTCCATGACCCTTTAAAAATTCGGTCACTACCCAAAATAAAGGGGCCATGGACCATAGTGGAAGCAATCACAAGGGCAAGGACGCATTTGCTAAGGATAATTTCGGTCCAACCAAACGGCAGCCAAGGAATGTCTGTGCCTCTCATGCCTACAGCACATCATTGCGAGCTCGTTTTATCCCCAGGTGAGCTCGCCATAAAATTGACTGGTGTTTCTCTCAAGGGGGCCATCCGGTGGGTTTCACCTTAGTGGAAAGCTTCGTCCGCATGGACCAATTAGTTTGTGGTATTTGGACTGAAATTCACCAAACAGGACTTGGGGAGCGCCGGAACAAGATTGGTATATGTCAAAACTAGGGAGCCAGTTTGGGCTTGCCTTGCGTAAAATAACTAGATCCTACGAGGGCTGCCAACAAATTGAGAGGAGATATGCAAGAGTTCGTTGGACCATGACTACCTTCGCTGTCGCCTACAACTCAATTGCTCACACGCTTTTGTCTCGATCGCCTCATGTCCGCCTCAACTTCCCTCTTGGTTGGGTTTGATGCCGTCCCATTTTCGAGTCTTCACTTTGGGTTTCACAGTGCGAGCTGCCTTCCAAGAGCTTGACACTGCAGCTGGGGTCAGGCAGAGATTGCAAATGAGTACCCCCTCAAGTCCCGGACGAATTTCCATTTGGGGATATGAACCCAATGGCAAGCTGGGCTGCCCAGAATCCACTATCAGCTCTCCCTACCTCAAACAAAGGCAAAGCTTGCAACCAAATGTCAGTGTCCAAACTCAGGGTCTGACCAATCCAGCACCCGGGTCCCAAGTTCTGCTTTTGGCATCGTACCAAGGTGAATTTGGATATGGGAACCAGCAGTTGCTGGGGGTGTTTGATGGTATCGTGTTCGCCCAGGAATGCTTCTCAACACTGCAACTTGCGCAAACAAAGAACAAACTCAAATCCTGTGCAGGTCCATGGACTAAAAAAACACCTGATGCTGACACATTCCCTGTACAACAATACAAATACCTGGAATGTGTTTGCAGTCGTGGCAGCCAACTTCCCAGGGACGGTCTTCGACATTGGGAAGTCACAACCCTACTAGGGTGTTTCGCCACAAGTAAGTCAAACAGTTGCTGGCAACCTGTGCCACAAACCTGTCCGTTTTCAGATCCCCTGCTAAAAGTGATTAACTTTAAGTGGGTTACATGGACACCGAACCACTCCACCCCAAAAAACCAAAAAGCTGGGGAACCGGATGGCTGGGAACCACCAAAATAAGACCCACTTGCAAGTTGTCCTAAGCAACTGACCAAGGCCTCACCCCTGCCCTGGAAAGAAACATCCTTTGGGGGGACTGCTTTTGAAGCCCTATGACCCTTAGAAAATGGTTGGTCATGAACCAACATAAAGAGGTCAAGGGTGGAGACTCCGGGAAGGGATTGATGTTCCAGTTTCTTATGCTCGCAAAGGCTGCCAACTGCCAGGCCTGCAGAAAGGAGCTATCTGTGGGCTCGGGTGTCCCCAAGAGGCCCTCCATTTCGTACCAGACGAGCGACAGTCAATATTTAGGCGTCAAAGCCTTTTTCCGGTTCCAGTGTTTGGAGCTTTGTCAACGGACAACAAGTCCAACGCTAAACCTAGGAGTGGATTAAGCCAAGCAATTTCTCGGTTTGTCATTCTACCCAAAGTGTAAAGATGCAAAGTGTTAAACCGAGTGATTGGCTGACGCTGCTTGATGCCAACAACACAGTCTGACTATCGCAGTAGAAAGAAGCAGGGCCTGCCTTGATTCAGCCACTGGTGGAAGAAGTGCATCCATGTCGCATGTAACAGGAGACGGGGTTGGCCGTTCTGCAAAATGCTCGGCACCGCTCACCCGCATCCTACACATTTAAGGGATGCCTTGTACACCAAAGTAGTCTTGAGAGCACAACCTGGATGTGAAAAGAGAGGGACACCAAACGGGAAAAGAGAACCCTCGCTGCTTGCCCTTCTGTGAAGTCGATTGTTTTCCCCTTTTTCCCCTACGCAAGAGACATTGCGAATTAGAACCTTGAATCACGAGCCAATTGCAGCATATGATATGACTGAGGTCCCAATTACCCAGGAACATCCAACCAGCATCTAGTTCTTAGTGAACTCGCTGTACTGGGATGCAAGATGGAACTCGCAAAGGGGGCTACCTCACAAAAAGGGTCTCCTCTATGAGGATGGCCGGGGGACAATGTGAAGCACGATGCGGAAATGGTTCACATAGCTACTGAGGTTCCGGAAAGCGTCAAGCAGGTAGCAAGCGTTCACGGTCGTCCCACGCGAATCTGGTCGCAATTCTTTTTCAGCGTGCCACGACTCTCTAGGAGCTGATATGAGCTCTGTTTCAAGAGCTAATGTAGTATGCACGCCTGGTAATTACCCCAATTCACGAAGCCGTGTTGTATCTGTTTCCCAACATGCCAGCTAGCCAAGACATATCTTTGAAGCCACTAGCGCATGACAACAGAACTCGATCACTGTTCACACACAGTCAAGATGCACTGCGCGTTTCCGTGTGGACAGGTCAGCTGGATTCATGTTACCAACATTTTGGCAATTACCCAGCAACCCCGGTGGACAAAGAATGGACACCTAGCTTACTGCGGAACCAAAAGGCGGAGTAAAAATGTGCTACAACAGCTGTGCTTCCTACAAGCGTCTTTGATATGCTGACCTGCCATCTAGATCAGGGGTTGCTATGCCTTCACGCTACCTGGGGCTCAGCGGCCGTACCTCGGACACCAACAATCACATCATGTTGATTCTACCAACTCTGGGCGTAAAATAGGTACTACGATGATACACGTTATTTGGTGCAACAATCGGAACCCGTTGGGTAGAAAAAGCTGAAGGGGTCTCCTGACATTTGAACAATGCCCGGTTCACCCAGAGTCTTGGGTAGCTTATTGTGTTTCCCAAGTCGTTAGGTCGAATTCATTCTTTCAAATGTCAATCTGGAATAACTTAACGAATGGCACGGCTGCGCCTCACTGCAAGTTGTGAAACCCCATCAATACAGGCAGGCGGCAACAACTTGAATACCCCCGACGTTCAGAGGTTGCATCCCCCATACTCTGGGGTGACGCAACGGACAGCAGCTTTTAAGTTGCATGCCAAAACGCAACTCCAAGGAGCAATCGAACCCAAGAGGCAGGGGGTTCAGTCCACTAAATATAGAGCGGGTCTGGGCGGTCATGACACCGGAAAACCTCCCAGACCCTTCTTGCAGGACTGGGGTCAGGAGCGTCCGTAACCCCAAGTCAAGCCGGAAACCTACAGCCAGGATAACAGGGTTGTAACTACGGGCATAGGGGGGGGGTGTCCTGGCTTGTCAAAACACAAACGTCCTTTTGGTATTCTTTGATTTGCATCAAACATCTGGTTGGATTGACGCAACCGCCCCGCCTTTTAGTTGATATAGTATAAACACATACAGTATATTCCCCCACTGAGAGGAACCTGCGAAATGGGTGACTTATCTTTGGGTTCCCTGAAGCCACAAATAGGGTACCCGAAAGACACACCCACACACACCACACACACAAAAAAAACACACATATGGGCATATATGAGTTGAGGTGAGCACCATTTGGAGCACATCAAAGATACATGGTTGGATTTATACAAGCTCTCTCTCATTGACCCCCTGGTGCCCGGGTATGAATCCCCTGGTTTGCTGGTTGATTGACCTCCAGGTTGGGAGGGGATCAGGTTTCCCCTCAAGGGGCTTGCAACATGGTTTGTCTTTTGCTGGTGGTACTCTTCGGTGTTTTGTGGGAAACAAAAGTGAAACCAAAGCCCGGTTTGAGGTCCCCCGCATTTTGAAACACCAAGGGCTTCTAAGCTGTTGGTTTTCTCAGCGGAAGCAAAAAGCAAGCCAACCATGTCCGCCATTTTAGGGAACCGCATTCTTGAGAAACACCCACTAGGTCCTCCAGTAGAGAGGTTGGAATAAGGGTACCCTTTTTTCTCCAGTCTATTTTAGTAGGGGAACCCCTGCCCAAAAAAAAAAGAAAGTAAAAGGGCACTACTGGATAAACCTAGTTGACGTCCCGGGAACATTACAAGGCCCGAAAAGGAAGCAGAAAATGCTGAGTGCCGGCACCATAGGCCCAGCTCCAGCCCAAATCTGCGAGGCCTGAGCGAACCGCCAGACATGGGGGTGGTTGTTCTCCTAAAATGGTTTGTTGCCCTTTGGGCTTCCCTTTTCATACCCAAAACGGGATCCGCTTTGAGAAGCTCCCAACTCAGCCTAGCTTTCCTAGGATCAACGGAAGTGACCTGAGTTTCTGGGGCCCCGCTGCGTTGGACTGATCCTTCAAAAAGCGACAGATCCTGCCGCTTGATGAAAGGCAAAATCAAAAATCCGAAACAGCAACAAGTCAATGTTGGACCCTCTTTAATGCTACCCCCCTCCCTGAACAATGGAACCCTATCATTAAAGGAGGTGTAGCATTAGCAAGGCAAGCTACATCTGCCCGAGGAACAAACAGCGGGACGTTGACTCGTGCGAGCGCAGGGGTTTCCCAAATAAGAAGTTGAAGCGTGCAGACAAAAATCAACAGATCTTGAGAATGCTTCAGCACTGGCCCCAGGATTCATGAGTCCAAACAAAGAACACCCCGTTTGCCGAGGTTGATTTTGAAGAGGCAAATCACGTCGACCGTCCGCTTTTGTGTGTTGTTTGTTTGTTAGGGATGATTATTAGTCCGAAGGTATCCACCATCAGCGGAACTGCGGGCTTTGCAGGGAAGGCCAACCCCAGGCTCTTCGTTGCTGAACAGCGCGGACGTCCTTTGATCGTTTGCTCCGAAATGTGTGTTAAGCATCGAAAC
>CAUJNA010003439.1:1399051-1414051 GCA_963377175.1 Effrenium voratum
CCCAAGAGTATGGCCTGCCCAAAAGTGACTAAAGTCTAGGAACTTGGGAAACGAGTGCAAGGGTCCATTTTTGGAAGGAAACTCGTACCTGACCTGCACAAGGCAAGGGGGGAAAGTACACTGTCAGTGGGGTAGGTCAATTCAAAAAGCCCTGCAAACCTCAAAAGGGTAAAAAATAAACATATGGCTGGAAACTGGCAAGACAAGCTTGATTCTGTTGGTTTCGGCTAAAGGATTCTGGCGCCCCAAAGTCCAGACGGGCTCACTTTCTGCCCGCTAGCGTGGCTCCACCTCCAGCCCCGTGGCCCCTCCTATTTCCCTCTATGTTCGGCCAAGTTGGCGGTCAGCTACCTGTACAAGCCACTGTCCAGAGGGTTGCCGAACTTACTAACTTGGCAACGAGCACTCAAGCATAGAAGCCGAAATCCGCTGGCTCCCTGAGTAGGTGACCCGCCGTGCAACGCACAGCGAACACTCAGGGCCCCTGACACGTGCACAAAGAACCAGGCCCCATGCTCCTGCGCCGGTTGGGTCGAACCTTGATTCCGAAACTACAACTTCCGGGGGATCAACTTTGTGGTTTCTATGTTTTCTCCGTGAGGGGGGAGGGACCTAGGTTACCAAGAACTTACTCTAAGACTTGGCGGAACACCGAAGTACTTTCAAGGCAAAACAAACCCTTTCCCCTATTCACAATAAACGCACACAATTGTTATAAGTGTTGCTTTTCCACAATACTTCTAGAATAGGCCAATTCTACACAAATACTAAACCGGCCGAGTGCTTGCCAAGTTCAACACCCGTTTTTTGGGTGGTACTTCAGGATGCAAGCTCCTACCAACCCCTAGTTTGAATTATGTGCTGACCAAAACCGAAGACAAAAACAAAGAGCTGTTGTCAAGTTCTAAGTTCCAACAAGTTTGACCCGTTTCAAGGGAAGAGTACATTCGCCGGGGAGCCCATCTGAGCCCAAAATTATCCCACGAATCAATATCGGTCCCCAGAGAATATGTTTAAGTATTAGCGAGGCGTATTTATGTTTATTTCCCTGAAACCTACACACACATATCATATCTATGTATGTATATGTATATATGGTATATACAGCTGTATATATGTACATGAATTTCAGCCCAATGGCTAGGGCTCCTTCCGTTCCGAGTACCTGGTCTAAAGACGGCGCAGTCCTCTGACCAGTGGACCTGCCAGCAGCCCGCAGTACCTCGAGCTTTGGCCAAAGGGCCACCCGGTCTTCAGCTTCCCCCGCTGCTTGGTTTGGAGCTGAATCGGTTTCTGGGCTGCCCTCAGATCCTCCGCTAAAAAATGAACTTTTAGTGGGTTAAATGGAACCTACCACTAAACACTACAAGGCTAAAAAGCTATGGAACCGGATGGCTGGGAGCCGTCAAGGTTTGGATTGAAACTGAAAAGGGGATTCATAAACCCACAACCCCCAACCCGCTACTATCCAAGGAGATCCAAACCACCCATCATGCTTGTAGGGAATGGGTGGAGGAGCGCCCAATGATGCCAAGAAGCCATTGTAGTCTACGTCCTCCCGACTCCAACATGGTCGAGGCCACCCCAAGTCACCTTCCCCAACCTGCCACATGATTTCTGCTGCGTCAAAGTTGCCCCGCATGTGGTAGCTGAAGTGGCTTTGGTAAGGAAAGCTCCTGGAAACGCTCAAACATGCTGGGCTCAAGAGAGGGAAGCAGATGACCGAGATCCGCTACCGTGTACTGCTGAAAACTGGAGCATGTAAGTTGGCAATGAAGCCACCCGGACTCTCTTCAACTTCATACCACCAGTCCTCCCCGTTTTCTATGGGCCTTGCTACCGACTCAGGAACAGGAAACAGTCTGCTTGAGGCCAGGCTGCTGCGCGCTTGCCGCTTGGCCTTCCTGCAGTCTTGGCTTTGGGCTTTTGCCATACTCCGCCTGGGCCAGTGTTTCCATCTCTTTAAGGCGTCCAGGTCATCTTGGAGCTCGTCATGGCTCGATTGCGCTATCGGATATATCTGCAATCGGAATTCGAGTCATGGCAGCGAAGCACGCAGACACATGCAAGCAATCTCCTCTCCTTTGAGCTGGAGAAAGGTGAAGCGCTGCTTGGGTTTGGCGCAACAGGACTACAAACAAGTGCAACGCGACGATTCCTGGGAAGCTCACTTTGGCCCAAAAAGTGATGTTTGAACACGGCAGAACCCGGACCTCTGACCCTCTCTGCCCCTCGGATGGCACGTGGCATATCCCACTGAGAGGACTCCGTCTCCTGGCACGGGATAGCCGCACACGTCAAGGTTCTAAGGTTCTGCAGGTGTAGATGGGTGTGACTTCTTTGAGGGGAATGCTGGCTTTTCTCCTGGTTTCCCTTCAAAACCGATCAAAAAGGGGTACCCTCAAAAACAGAAACATAGCTTGGGAGGCTTCAGGTGAGCGGGGCCCAGTCGAAGGCCGCAAATTGCAAGGCAAGGCTGCCCAAACAACTGAAGCGACATGGCTGCCAATGGGATCCTATTTTGGGGTAGGTGCACCACCCATTTTAGTCTATTTTAGTGGGGATTGGGATGTTCACTGGGGGTATGACCCACAGCCATGTCATTGCACACAGCAAGCTCAAAATATCTCAAAATTGAGTTGGCCAATCAACCCACAGCTTTGCCCTGCACAGCCGGCCGCCCTCCGGCCCCTGTCGCAACATGGCTGCGCCCCCGGCTGGAGACTCACCACTGACTCTGCCGATCACAACAAAGCTCCTGGTTGAAGAAGTAGTAAGTCTGGCTTGGCTCATCCCACATCGCCTGGCGAACGAAAATTGGACATACAAGAGCTTGCCTATTCTAAAAATAGCTCCCTTCCTGAGTGGATTGGCAACCAAGAGTCCAAACTGTTTGTGTATCACTCACCTGGTCTTCCACAAAAGCTTCAGGGTCAGCAACTTGGACAGTGAAATAAGGTCCTTCATGCAGAACAAGGACATCCGAAACCAAAACAAAATGGGTTTATCAATGAACATGGGAAAGGAATGCACATGAATCGACGCTTGGAAGATTGACACGCTTTGAGCAGACTCCTATCAATTCGTGTGGAGGGAATCTGAAAAAAAACATGGCAACAAGCAATCCATCCCCTGGTGGCTCGCAGGCATCCACACAGTGGGGTAACCTAGTGCAAAGGTTCAAACAAAAAGAAGGCTCCAATTTGGCTTCCCTTTGCACCCCGAATAACCCTCAAACATATGTTCAAGGGCCGATAGGCTTCCCATTAGCCGCAAGGACTCCAGCTCGGCCTTTGCCCAGCCCCGACGTGGGTCTCAGAACAACCAAACACTGTCCGATGTTGGTGACCCCTAAGAAGCTTCAAACCTAATTCATGAAATTGCAACATGAAGCTGCTGGTTGTTTGATCCGGATAAAGGACATGTTTCTGACAATTGGGGGCTCCAAGATCGACTCCCAATAAAAGAGGTTAGGCCTCGAGCCCTTGACGCATGTCCAAAAACAAATATTCCCCATAGGATCCACCACACCCTCCCGCGTAAGAGAGCAGTGCCCTGTACCAACCCCGCCCCCTCCACCTGTTTCCCCAAAACTAAGCGGGGATAGGATGTGCACACGTCTGGTGTCTCGCTTTTGAAGGTAACCTTGGTGGGGGTATCTTTGCAGGGAAGCCCCCGATTTGGAGGGCCAGCCAGGTTCGTTCATGGTTTATCATGGTTCTCTAAAGGGTCCAATAAAGCGGTTGCATTTTGAGGGGTCAAAATTGGCTTGGGACCTAGTGGTTTTCCTGGAAACCACTATTCGAAAGTAAATCAAGGTTGGGATCCGTTCCCGGCGCTCGGACTTTTCCACTTCGAAAAGGCCAGGTCCGGCGGTGAGAACGGTGCAGCGGGCTGTGCACTGCGGTGTGCGCGATTGATCCGGAGCATTCTTCGGCGCGCAGGGGGTAGCGTTGGAAGCCCAAGAAACAAAATCCCAAGAAACGCCATCCCAAGAACCAGGTACAGGACATCTTGGCCCACATCTGGAGTGCGCCAACAACTATAAGTTCAGTTTTCGTTCTTTATTTTTAGCCCACCCTGAAACATGAATTATTTTTCTGAGTCCCCAGGGAAAACTCGAAGGAAGTCAGCCAGCACCCCCTTTGTTTTGGTATGGCTAACTTCCAGCTGAAAATTTGCTGTAGCTGGCTTCCAGGAGTCAAAATCTTGCAAGCTTCGGACAACTTTACTTGCTTTCCCCCGAAGACTTGGATGGTGACCATTGGTCTCTGCAGAAATTATGGGACCTCCTCTGCAATTCCTCGGGTTTGCTACCAACATTGCCAGTTGGGTACAAATCCTTATTGGAGACAGGTTGGCGTCATGTACATGAGAGTTGTGTCCACTAGCCATGATGAAAAGTGTCCAAGCATTAAACATCATCGCCAAATGCCCCAACCGTTGTTTTTTCAGACAGACACAGCCGCCGGTACCAGGCAATTTGGTCAGACGACTTCCCTCCGATTGCCGAAGTGTCGACTTTCGCCGGAGCCGAGTGCTCCTCACTCGAACCTCGGAAAGCTGCGAGTCTATCCCAATAGAGCTTTCAGATGAAGCGTCGCCTTCGCTGCGGGCACTACTGTGACCCTCCATATCCATATCCATATCCATATCCATATCCATATCCCAGCCAGTGATTCCATTTACCTCCCGTAAAATCAATTGCCTCCCTACGCATCTCGCTGTCAACCCAAGGGGCTGTGGGAGGTGCAACTGCACCACCGGAGGCCCCCCCAAGGGGAGCTGGGGAACAGAAACCTCCACCCCACAAGCCTCAACCAAGGGCTAGCCGCTGGAAACAACTCTTTGACTTTGATAAATGGCCATGGGTCAAAAGCTCGTATCCCAATCCCCACTAAAATGGGTTCTAAAATGGGTGGTGCACCTACCCCAAAATGGGGTCCCATTGGTTTTGATTCCCACAACCAATTTGAAACAGAACCAAACTCACGGGCTCAGGACTAGCATTGAAAATCCAAAAGAAGCCCACGAACCCAGTTGGTTATGTGTCAAAAAGTCGAAGGATTTCTCTGGGCCCAAACGGGACGCCCTCAAAAAACAGACATGTCTTTCTGGGGTCTCCTCCAGGTCCATTTTCTGATGGACTGAACATGAAACAGAATCAGATGTGGCTCCTCCAGATTTGAGTTCTTAGAATAAGGGTACCCACTTTTTTCTGTAGTCCATTTTGGTAGGGGAACCGAATCCCCCAAAGGGAAACGGTTTAAACGGGCACCAATCGCTGGG
Organism: Effrenium voratum; assembly: GCA_963377175.1. NCBI lineage: Eukaryota > Dinophyceae > Suessiales > Symbiodiniaceae > Effrenium > Effrenium voratum. The sequence goes on from CAUJNA010003439.1 coordinate 1,404,341, forward strand.
GGACCAATCGGCACTGTACCTCACCGTACCCGTTCGAGGCCCCGACACTGGCAGCTCGGTGTTGGGGAAGGACTCGGATCGGAACGAGCTCCGAGAAAAAAAAAAAAAAAAAGCGGAGAGAACGACGAGAGGTCGTGGCAGTGGCGTTTGAGGGTACCTGGAGTCTCCTTCTGACCCTTTAAAAATGGGAATGAGTCATTACCCAAGATAAAAGGGGCCATGGACCCATTTTTATTTCGGGTCATGGAGACTCCAGGTACCCGTTTTTGGGGGGTTGTTGTTCCAAAGGGAAACCCAGAAGACACATCCGTGTGTCTTCCAAAATTGGTCACCCGCAGACTCGACTCAAGGGTTTGAGCAAGGTGGGTGTTCGTTACCCAGTTAGCAAGTTGTTAGTCGACCCAGGTGGCTACCTGAGAACACTGTTGCGGCTCTTCAGTTATGCAGGGATTTTGCATGGCTAGAAGCAACCAGGATTCACTTCTATACTGATGGAGCACGTGTTCTTGACCAAGGGGAGCCGTTTGCTTCATGGGGCATCGTTGTCATTGGTGAGTCAGCAAGTGGCCAGTTCAAGTTTGGCGGATATTTTGCAGGCTCAGTTCAAGGCGACGAGTTTTCAGGCTTTGCTTGGAATGCAAAGACATCATATGCCGCTGAAGTGCTTGCCATTGCCTATGCACTCAGCGCTGTGTTTCATGTGCCGAATGTACCCTGCATTATTCATTCTGATTGCTTGAGCGCAGGCCTTGTTACTGCGGGGGCTGTAGGAAGAACTCGCTCCCAGGTCAGAGATATTAACCTTGCCGTCAGAGCTTTGTGCCTTGCAGTTGCGGCGCAGCGAGACACTGATGTTGAAATTAGGCATATCAGAGGCCATTCCGGCCAACCATGGAATGAGCTTGCCGATGCAGCAGCAAAACGTGTTGTTTCCGGTGTGATTGGACATCAGCATGTCCCTTGGAACCGTGCGCCAGGAGAAGCCAGCTTTGTTCAGAGCACTGTGCAGCATGCTTGGCTCTTTAGAGTTACTGGTGACGGTGAATTCCCCGAGGTTGACAAAGATGTCTTTGTGCGTGGTGATTTCGTGCCTGCGCAGCATGTGCCCAGATTTTGGCAACATGAATCTCCTCGGCATGAATGGAGGCAGCTTCAGTGCGAGGCAACCTTTGGGACGTACAACGTGCTTACCCTTAAGCAACCCGGCAAAGTTCAGCTGCTTGAGGAGTTGTTCGATGCTGCCGGCCTTTGCGTTGTTGGATTGCAGGAGGCGCGCGCTGATGACAAAAAGCTGCAGGTAGCAAATTGCGCAGGTGCTTACATTCGAGTTTCCTCTGGAGCTGACAATGCCATTGGGGGTTGTGAGATTTGGCTGTCCACCCGGCATTCGCCTTTCCACAAGCAGGGGCAGCCCCTTTGTTGGGATGCAAGGTCCGTTGTTGAAGTTTATGCTTCCTCGCGCCTCCTTGCCATCACTGCTGTTGCTGGAGGGGTGCAGTTTGCCTTGATTTCAGGGCACTGTCCGAGTGTGTCTGACCATCCTGAAGAGGCTGCGCAGTGGTGGGCGCTTCTTGACGAAGTTTTCGGCAAATTGCCACAAGGAAGCTTGCCGATCCTTTTGCTTGATGCCAACGCAAGGTTTTCCGCGCAGGTCGCGCGTGTTGACACGGCAACGGCCTTGCCTGCCAACGCCAATGGCTTTGCATTGCAAGAGTTTGCAGGACGCCACAGGCTTGCAATTTCTGACTTTTGTGATGCAGATGGCGCTGAGCTTGTTACTTGGCACGGCAAACGGCAGGCCACCTCCTGTCTCGATTTCCTTCTAATTCCATGGTACCTTGCCCGGTCTGCCCTTGCTACTTGCACATTGCCGGAAATTGCCGACCATTTTCCTTTTAAGGATCATGTGCCTGTTGCTTGGACGATCAAGGGTACCGTCAGACGACCTGTTGTTAGGCTTCCTTCCCACAGCTGTCGGTTTGACGTGCGTAAGCTCTATACTCTTGAGGGCCAACAAGCCCTGGAACAGATCTGGCAGCACATTCCCCCTGTTGCCTGGGAAGTCAACGCCACAGAGCACGAAGACAGCATTTCAGAGTGTTTGCAGCTGCAGCTTTCGAAGGTTTTCCCTGTGCCTGCCAAACGGATTCGAAGGCCTTATTATCAAGAGGGCACTTGGGAGATCCTTTGCACGATGCGTGCTTGCAAACGCACGTTGCGGTCTGCTCGCAACTATGTTGCGCACGGAACTTGCAGCATTGTGTTTGGCGCCTGGAAGTCCATTGTCACAGGTGCTCAGGATCATCCACTGCCTGGCTGCTCGCTTGATGAGTGGAAGCGTGCGCAAAATGTGTTTGATGCGCAGTGTAGCCGCACATTAAAGCACGCAGCTAAGCAGTTTAAGTGTTCTGCCAGCAAAGACAAGGCTGCGTTTTGTCATAAGCAGCTTGCTTCGAGTTGGTCGTCTAAGGGTTCAGCTGGCCTGTACAAGCAACTTAGGCCATTGATTGGTACATCTAAGAAATGCGTGCAGCGGACTGCGCTCCCCTCGGCAACTCGCACCCAGAATGCTGACATTTCGTGCGTTGAAACGCGGCTTGTGTTGCAAGAGCATTTCGCAGATGCAGAGCACGGACAGCAGAAATCTCCCTTTGAGCACTTTCAGCATGCGCAGCTTGGGGAGCAAAGGTGCTTCGCAGACCGTTCTGCATTTGCCGTTCGTGTGAGTGATGTCCCAGCCTTGTCCGAAGTTGAGGAGGTCATCCGGCAATTGCCACGTTTCAAGGCTGCTGGTTTGTCTGGGGTGCCAGCTGATGCGTACATTGCTGCAGCGCCAGCTGCCGCTCGTGCCATTTACCCCTTGCTCCTCAAAGCTTTTGTGCGTGGCGATGAGCCTCTTGCATGGAAGGGCGGGCTCGTTGCCGCCTTTGCCAAGCCTGGCAAAAACCCTGCCATTCTCAAAAATTGGCGTGCCATTTTGCTCGAGGAAGCCGGTGGGAAAATTCTGCACAAACTCATTAGGCGCGTGCTTGAGCCGTATCTCATGCGTGTTGTGGGGCCCGTGCAGTGCGGAGGGGTTCCCGGCAGAGCCCTTGCTTTGCCTCGGCATCAGGTTCTGGCACATGCGCGTTGGGCCCGCAAGCAGAAGCTCTCCTCCTGCATCTTGTTTATTGACGGACGTGATGCTTTCTACCGGCTCATTCGGCAGGTCGTTTGCGGCCCTGGCTCGCCTTCCGAGCATGAGGCCACACGTCGGTTCATTGACAAGTTGCATCCCTCTGAAGCCGTTTGTGACACCATTGCCGATGTTGTCTTCCAAGGACACGTGTTGGCGCAGGCTGAGGTTCCTGAGCTTCTCCAGCATTGGTTAAACACCACCTTCCGTGGCACTTGGTTTACGACGATACCCGGAGCAGGGCAGATCGTCGCTACTGCCACAGGCAGTAAACCCGGGGACCCGTTAGCGGACCAAGTCTTTCAGTTTGCAGTCGCAGCCGTCACTGACTCCATCTGTCAGGACTTGCAGCGTGCAGGCATTAGCGAGTGTGTCCAGCTTGATGCCCAACAGTTGCAGCTCTTGCGGAGCATTGATGCTGCCTCTCCCGGGGTTGTACGCATGCCAATTGTTTCATGGGCTGATGACTTGGCACTTGCCTTCTCAGCGCCCAGCCCAGAAAAGCTTTGTCATGATCTTCAGGTTGCCACTCGCATTGTGCTTGAGAGGATGCGAGACATCGGCATTCCCTTAAATTTTGCACCTGATAAAACTGCCGCTGTTGTCTCCCTGCGAGGCCCGGGATCCCAGGAGGCAAAACGTAAAGTCTTGATCCAGGGCGAGTGCTTGCTGCCTGTGCCGCTTGCTGACGGCACCTGTGTGCAATTGCCTGTTGTCCGCAGATACAAGCACCTAGGAGTCTCTGTTGAGCACTCGCACAGCTTGCCTGCGGTTCTGCATGAGCGTGTTGCAGCCAGTGAGCCGACTTTCCGTGGCTTGCACAAGCACCTGCTGAGGAACCCTTTTGTGCCTGGCCATGAGAAATTGCAAGTGTTCAAGACTCTCGTGCTGACACGGCTTGCGTGCGGGAGTGAGCTGTGGCAGATTGCAGGTGAGAATGACCAAAAGGCAGTTGATTCTGTCTTCCTCAGGTTTTACCGCCGCCTGCTCCGACGGGTAACTGGCCATTGTGATAAGGAATTTGATGACACTCAGGTTTGCAACTTGCTCGGACTGATGCATCCCTCTGGCTATGTCACCCTTGCAAGGCTTCGACATTTTGCTTCAGTGTGTGCCACTGGCCCAGTTGAACTTTGGGCCTACCTTATTGCCGAAGGCGGTTGGCTTGACACTATAGCCGTTGATTTGCGTTGGTTGCTTGAATGGAAGCCCTTGCCTGGGCGCTTCCTTACTGATGATGGCAGTGTGTCGATTTCGCTCGGCTCATTGCATCCACACGCGCAGGGCAGTTTTCTTTCAAATGTTTCCTGAAATCAGCAAGTCGAGCCATCGACCGGTACTTGCATCGCGCGAGCGAAACCACAAGATGGAGGGTTGATTTTGACCGCCTTTGCTGTGAGGTTGGATGCCATGTGCTGCCGGTGCGCCCACTGCGGCTGCAGGCTTCTGCGGCTGAATGGGATTGCCCCCAGTGTGGTTGCGCTTTTGCCAGCAAAGCCGCTCTCAACACACACCGGTATCGCTCGCACGGACGGCGTTCAGCAGTCCTTAGCCTTTGCCGCGGTACTGTTTGCCTTGCGTGCCAGAAGGAGTACCATGACCTGGACCACCCAAATCGGCAGAAGTTTCTGCCTTTTTGGAAAAAGGCGCCTTTTTGCTGTTGGCGGCGTTTTTAGTTTCCCTGGCAGCGTTTTTTTCAAAATCAAGTTCTGCGCAAAACAGGCAGCAGGAAATCGGCGGAATTCGGCGGGAAATCGGCGGAATTCGGCGGGAAATCGGCGGAATTTCGCGGAAGCAGGTTTCAGCATGTCGGAGTGTTTATTGCGTTTCGGCGTTTTTTCTTGCGGGCGGCGTTTTTTGGGCTTTTCGGCGGAAATTTCTGCCGCCGGGGCCTTTCGGCAGAAAGTTCTGCCGCCGGAGGGTCCAGGGATGTGTACCGACTGCGCAAGCACCTTGAATACTCGGATAGATGTGCTACAAAACTCATTGAGTCTGATATTTGCTTCGACGAGCTGCCGCTTGACAAAGTTGATTTCAAGGTCAGGGCATTCAAGCCTGTTGTCCAGCTTGCTGGCCCCAAACCGTTCTGGGCCTGGCTCAGCCCTGAGAAAAACGAGGTTGGTGCCGACTTTGCAGTTGAGCAGTTTCAATGCGATGAAGGTGAGTTTGAATGCGCTTTGCTTGATGCATGGACTAGGGCTTGTAAGGCGGGCAGCTCACTTGGCTTGCGTGTTGGTGCTTTGCGCCGAGTTGTGCAGCGGTTTGCAGCCAGTTTTGCAGACATTGCTGCAACATTTTCGCAAATCACTGCAGGGCTGGCTGAGGAGCTTGCAAGTGAGCCTGCTGACGGATTCGTGTTTGCATTGCATGTTTTGCCTTGGACTCTGCGCGAGCACTGGCCTGACCATGTCACTGTTCACAATCAGCATGCCCATTTCTTCATTGACCAGCTTGTTGAAGGAGAGCGGTTGGTTGTTGATTACTGTGGCTTTCAACATGCTGTCAACAGCAGTGGACTTGCCTATGGCTCCCTCATTATCAACTTGTTTGCTGGCCATCGGCAAGATGGTGATGTGCAGTGTTGGGTCGAAAGGTTTGCCTCTGCTGCTGAGGTTGCACTCACGGTTGTTAGCCTTGATGTCGCAATTCATGAGGAGTTTGGCAACATCAATCGGTCTGAGATTGCGCGCCTGCTCCAGCACCTTATTGTCACGCAGCAACTACTCGCTTGGTTGGCTAGGCCGCCGCGCGAGACCTGGTCAATCGACCGTGAAGGTGCGGTTGTCGGCCGCAGGGCCCCGCGCATTTTGCGCGATGCCGGCGATTTGTGGGGGCGACCTTGTATTTCAGCAGCAGAACACAGGCAAGTTCTACTTGGCAATCAGTTGCTACAGCAGTCCTTACTTCTCTTTCCGCTGTCAGTGCGCTACAGAGTTGGCGGTTTGCTTGAGCATCCCTCTTTCCCGAGCTGGTCGGATAACGCTGCCAATGCTGCCAGCATATGGCGCCTTGCTGAGGTCAGGCGGCTCACGCGGATACCCGGTATTTGTGCGATTGATGTGCAGCAGCATCCAACAACTCTGCTTCACACCGGCCTGCCGTGGTTGCCCAAGCTGCTTTCCTCTTGGAAGATGCCAATTTCGCAGAGAGCTACCTTGTGCAAAAGTCACAGTTTTTGTGACGGCGCTTGGGCCAGCAGTCACCCTGAGAGACTCTGTTGTGTTTTTGCGGCCTCGCTTGTGCTACGCTGCGTTACCAAGGCGCAGGTTGGCCAGCAGGTTGTTTTGTCTCCCGAGGCGCTGCAGCTAGTTGAAGCTTTGCAGCAGTGCTGGGATCCCTATGGGGGCTTTGGAGCCGGCCCACGGCGCGATTGCGCCGGTTGAGGAGGCTTCTCCCCATGCTGAATTTAACTGTGCAGGCGCGTTTTGACAGACTCAAAGCCACGCAAAGGTCAAAAAAGGCCAGGTGGCTACCACTTGCTAGGTGCTTGCCCGGACATCCCAGTACAGTCAATATGATAAATATACCAGCATATTTTGTTTTTGAATTGAGGGCACTTAAGGCAGTGTCGGTGGCCTAAGTGCCCCTTTGATTCGATTGCGAAGTGCCCTTTTTGGCTTGATAGGGGTTGGGATTCTGTTGAAATCGAAGAGCTACCCGTGTCGAAGTGTGACAGCTGCCACATTTGATTGGGGGCGACCCGAAAAGCCCGAACATGGCGTTTTGAGTGTCAAAGCGTGTCATTTGAGTGTCATTGAGAGTGCGAATCGAGGCCACTTACCCCTTGAAAACGTCACTTACGCTAGTGTCGGTCCCCCCTGCGTGAGTGTCATTCCCGTGTCGCTGCGCCTCGATTTGCCCAGCGTCGGTCCCGCCCCCGTGTGAGTGTCATTCGCATTAACGTGTCGCTGCGGCTCGATTTGCCCGGACTGAGGAGGGATCTGCCAGGGAGGGCAACTCTGAGGGTCTAAGTGCCCTTGAAATGGCTTAAGTGACCTCTTTGATTTAGGACTAAGTGCCCTTATTTTCAAAATGGATCATAGCACCCAAAAAATGAATCGAGGGCACTGAAAAGAAGATGGTAATACGTATATTAGTTGTGTTCCGAACTGATGAGTGCACCAATTGTCACCCCCGTTTACTATAAGGTCTATCGCTGGTGGAGCATTTAGGATCATGAAGGGTCATGAACTTCTAATCACTTCCTTTGCAATGGCTCCGAATCAGCATTGGAACTATGGGCGCAAGTCATTGTTCAAGGATTCGGGGGAAGTCAACCCCGATTCACTCGGATGGCCCTACTAAACCCCAGGGATCGATCCGCTGTGCGGGGGAGCCGAAGGGCCGTGACAGGTGACAATTGGTCCTGAAAAGGGAACGGGGCTCTACCCTCGTGATTGTTTTCCGGCTCAGAGCAACGCAGCAACCTTGTTGTTTCCCTCCAAAGGCAACAAGACCTGGTTGCCATTGGGAGTCTTCCTGTGGGAAGCGCGGGCAACCCTGCCCGACGAAACAGCAGCGGCCGCGCATCTGTGCTTCCTGAGTGCCGCACATCCAGAATGGCGGACTTGGACAAGGGATCCCCCAACGCCACCTCGTCGATGGGGATGCGCTTGTACCCGCGGAAACCGTACCTCAGTTCCGGATGTCGCAAAACCGAGTCGAGGAGTCGACCCCCTTGCTGGTTTCCTGGACAAATCAAAGGGGCCAGCTGGAAGTCCCCGATTTTTCGGACAGGGCATACATAAAAACTGGCATGCTGACGAAGCTTCATCTGCCTGGACTTTGCGTGTGGCTGGGAATAAGATCGATCTCACTCTCCCGCGCTTCTCATGGAAACGAAGACCTTTGGTAGATCTACCCCCAGAAACGGGAATGCTCCCGCTCCAGCGACCCGAACGGCCCTGGGTCCCATGGCCTCCGAGTCCCATTTGAACCCAAAGGCAATCGAATGCCCCAAAAGCATCATGAATGGTAATGGAACAATTATCATGGTCAATAGTTTTACGAATTCCCATTTACTATCAAAGCTTTAGAATCTATCAAGGCCAAATCATGATAGTTTACTCCAATGCCCAAAACTCCTTTCCAAGCATTTAGGCCCTTGTATGCTGGTTGCCAATATGCTCTTACATTCCGGGGTTGGAATTCAAACGTGTCGTGTAAAAATTGGATTGGACCCCAAACCAACCTAACCAAGACTATCATCCCAAGGCAACGCTCGATGAGGAACGTTCAACTTTCCTACCCCCGATTTTTCCCCTGCAGTGGTGCGTAGACTTTCTGCAAGTCAAACCTTGAGTGGGATACACAATAAGAACTCCCCCTCGCAAAAAAAGAAATAAAGAAAGAAACGAACAGGTCAACAAGGCTAAGGCGAAGGGCCAATGGCCTCGGCCACAAAACAAATTCCCCCCTCAGGTTCCGGTCCTAACTTTTTGGGACAACTGAAAGGGACAGCAAATCAACCGCAGGTCCCAATTTGGGTGTGTCTTTTGTTTAGGGTGAATATAACAGTTTCGGTTTGCTTGAAAAAAACAAACAATTCTGTGGAGTCCATGAACCAGACCTCCAGTGGGGGTAGAAGAGGCCATCTGTTTGTTGGTGGTTGGTTTGCAAGGAAACCCTCTTCCAAGAAGGAAAGGCAAGCCACCACTGGGGGGCCTATTCCTCCTTAAACATCCCGCCAAGAGGAACCTCACTTAAATCGGACCACATGGTGATGCCTGCCCTACAGGTCATGATCCCTCCATACCCCTCCAATGCACAACCCAATGGAGAACCCCAACACTCAGCCCTGAACAACGACTTCTTTCCAGGCTCGGCAAAAAGTCAAATCGGACCCAAAACGAGAATCTTGAAGAAAGAGACCTTTATCCACGGGTGTTGACTTGAGTTTTCCTGCTGACTTTTTGTGCGAGTTCCCGAACTTTGCCCAAAGGCCTCCCCCCCTCCCGCCCCCACCAGCAAAAAACTTGCTGGTCTTCCGCATCTGACATGGGTGTGGGTCAAAACCAATGGTTCCTTTTTGGGGTAGGTGCACCACCCATTTTAGTCCATTTTCGTGGGGATTGGGATGTTCACTCGGGGTATGGGATTTTGACCCATGGCCATATCCGGTGTGACTTCCTCAAGGAGGGCCATCACAGACAAGGAGCCTCCGCCTCGTCCCCATCTCCCCGAACCAAAAAACCTCCGGGACTTGACGACGACTCCATCCGATTCCCGGCCTCTCGATGAGCGGAGTGTTGCGAATGCGCTCCAAGTCGTTGGGGCCCTTGCCTGCAATTCGACCCCGGCCATCGATCCGAGGCCAGGCGGCCAGCCGGCAGCCATCGCTTTTTTGTTCCTCACATGGCTGTGCTTGTCAAAATGGGCGAACCCCAAAATGGGTGCCCTGGCAAGTGGAAACATGGACCAAAACCTGCGGTCCCCTGGTGGTTTAATTTTGACCCATATACCCACATCCAACCAGACCCTGGCAAATGCAACGTGATTTACAGGGCTACTTGCAACTCACTTCCGATCGAGTGGAT